>JAVYIG010012532.1:0-53031 GCA_035222895.1 Strongylocentrotus droebachiensis | reverse complement strand
CCCACTCGTTGTAAAATGGGCTACCCGATATGACACAAAATGTTGTGTAGTTTGCTCAGCATTGTAAGCCTCTCTATAAAAGGGCATGCCCGATTCGAATGCTCCAAAGAGAGTGGAGAATGTGCATACATTTTGTGCGTGCAAGCCTGAATCCTATATGACCATGATGACCAGGGTACTCTGCAAAGAGACTTTAAAGATGCATTAACGCTTAAAATAAATAATTAAACCCGAATGGTATTATTAGTATTATTATTACTCTGTCCTAGTAAATGACATTCTTCACTACAACCAAAACTTGAGGTTGGATTTCAAATACAAATACAAATACAAGCAGATAGATAACCAAATTCGTCATTATTATCATCATTCATTTCATGGTTGCTGGATGTCTTACACACGTATATCAACTTTTACTTTCAGTCAAACAACTTCATCGAGAGTTCCTCCGAGCAGGCGCAGATGTAATCCAGACGTTCACTTTCTGCGCTACGGAAGATAATCTGAAGGTAAAAAATGAGCACGAAAAGAACTCCAATGATATGATGAGCGTGAGTATTATACTTCAACCCATCTCATCCTCCTTCTCCTGCACCTCCTTCTCCTCCTCCTCCTCCTCCTCTTTTTTTCTTCTTCTTCTCCTCCTCTTCATAATACCTGATTTATCATATTTTCTCCTTTCCTCTATTTTTTTCGTGTAGGTTTTATCCTTCATTCCATATTACAATTACCTCTCTCTCTCTCTCACACACTCTCTCTCCCTCCCTTCATATCTCTGTCCCCTCTTTATTTCTCACTCTCTCTCTCTCTTTCTCTCTCTCTCTCTCTCTCTCTCTCTCTCTCTCTCTCAATCTCTTTCTCTCTCCCTATCCCTTCTTACTATTTTTCTCCTGATAAATGTATCATACATTTGCCTATACCACAATCTCGAAAGATCTGATAATTGTTTTACAAATTAAGTTCATTTAGGTTTGTTTTTTTTAATTAAAGAATAAATAAATAAATTCCTAATGTTAGATCGTCAAAGGAAAATAAAATAATGTTTGTGATTGATTTTACATTATTAATTTTGCACATTAGGTCTCTGAGATCAATCAAAGAGCATGTGATCTCGCCCGGGAGGTGGCAAACGAGGGCGGGGCCCTGGTAGCTGGAAGCGTTTCAAACGTCAACGCCTATCGGAAAGATGGTGCCAACCATGGCGCCGGGAAGGAGTTTGTCCAAAATGAGTTCAAGAAACAGTGCGACATCTTCGTCAAGAAAGGAGTCGACTTCTTACTAGGAGAGGTTTGTATGTACCATGACGTAGCTTAGGTCTAGCCCTGGGGTGGGGAAGAGGACGGCACATGGTGGTATCGGGGGGGGGGGGGGGCACGGGAAATGCGAGAGGACAATGATTAGGCGAAAAGAGTTATTGGGACGGCTGGGACGGTTGTATTTACCATGTTATCATTCTCGTTTGCCTAAGTTGTTTGTACTATTTGTTATCTCTTCCTCCTTTCTTTTCCCCCATTCATAATATCATGCCCACATACCCATAGGCGCCGGGAGTGGGGGGGGGGGGGGGGAGGGGGCAAAACGCATTCTGCCCCTCTCCCCCCCCCCCCTCCGAAAAAATCAGCAGTAAAGGAGTAAAAATGGTTTGTATTTTTTTACCCCAAAAAATAATCACATACAAATTAAATCCCCATCAAAGAAAAGGAAAGTTAACGGGAATTAAATTTCCTAAAAACATTCCACATGCCCGTATACTTCAATTTTATTATAGCGATTTGCACATATCATGGGAATATTGTGAGAGGATGGGAAAGCGTGTTTTTTGTTTGTATTATAGGGGTGAGAAGAATGAGCCCCTGAACACAGGCGTGCTGATGGGGGGGGGGGGGGCTAGGGAGGCAGTTGCCCATGCAAATAAAATTCAAACGTGGTTTAATTTTAGTTCGACACCAGTGATTTACAAATGTTGCTGACAAAACATGATTTTCCGGGATTCTTCTCAACTTTTTAAAAATTAGGCCTATACCTTTTTATGCTTTTGTTGGAAAATTACAAATTCTCAAATTTACATTTTGGCAAAAAAATATGCTTATTTATAAGAGTTCATGTCAGGCCCTGCAGAACGGCGGGCCTCTGGGCTCGGGGCTCGAGTCTCCCCCCCCCCCCCCCAAAAAAAAAAAAATGTAAAAGGGGAAAAGACAAAACAAAGAAAGAAAGAAAGAGTGAGTGACCTACAAGTGTCACAAATTAAGGTATCAAAATATGCTAATCTGACCGTAATTAAATGCCTAAAGCGTCTAATCTTCCCGGGGCTCTGCCCACTGGACCCCACCAAGGGCCCTAAGAGGGCAGGGAGAAGGAGAGGAAGCTAGCGAGAAGAGGGAGGGGAAGAGAGAGGGAGAGAGAGAGGGGAGAGATAAGGAGATATTCAGAGGACTAGGTAGACATGTTAAAAGAAATAACTGAATCTAACTGTCCGACCCCCCCCCCCCCACCACACACACACACATTTCTCTCTCTCTCTCTCTCTCTCTCTCTCTCTCTCTCTGTCTTTCCCCCACAATCATATTTTAATATCCGTATAACGCAACGTACGAGATTCAATGTAAGTTTGAATATACTTATGACACAAAGATACATGCACGAATGAATGAATGAATGAATGAATGAATGAATGAATGAATGAATGAATGAATGAATGAATGAATGAATTATTTAATTAATTAATTAATTAATTAATCAATCAATTATTGAATCCATCTCCTCTATCGTCATTGTTCAGTTCTTTGCGTTCGTGGAGGAGGCTGAGTGGGCGATCGAGGTGATGGCTGACACCGGTCTACCAGTCGCCTGTACCATGAGAATATCCGTGATAGGGGACCAGGTGGGCGTGGCACCCGGAGATGTGGCAGTGAGGATGGCTAAAGCTGGTAGGTGGGCGTGACCAGGGGGTGTGATCTGTAATATCGAAACATTTGTCAGTATCAACTTGTTTGAACAATCATAGAAGAAAAAGAGAATTCAGAAATGTATGTAAAAAAAGGTTGTGTGTAGATTTCACTAAAGATGTGGTAACTGAGAAAACGTCATTACGCATGCTTATTAAAACGATACAGAAATTATTGCCGTGTTATGTTTGAAAAAATTAGAAAAGCTTTTTAAGGATATCGTTATAAATAATAATTGTTTTGTGTGTGTATGAGGGAAAATGATCGAAATAGTGGCGTTAATTAGGATGATGAGGATGATGATCATGATGATCATCGCGATAATCATAGTAATAATTTTTGTTTCATCAGCATCAGTACTGTTCTTCCTGAGGGCCCTCAAATTATTATTAACCCAACGATAGACAAATACCCATTCACACATGGGTTGAGAATGGCAAGTGTGGATAAATGTCTTGCCAAAAGACGTTAGTGCCTGGCTGAGATTGAGAGTCAAGTGAATGAACCACTATACCACGACACCTCCAAGTTGATGATGATGATAAACAGCATTCATTTTGTGTCTTTTTTTCAAAGTGCTTTTCTTTTTAAGTTCTTGTTAATAGGCCATTTTCGTAATGTACCCAAACTTAGTACATAAGCCTTTGTGAATTGCCTCCATAGAAATTATTTCATTTACCTGATAAGAATAATAGAATTTCAATAGTCAGAATGCAAACTGCATTATTAAGTGTTGCTAGGTAGGTCAAGCCATAATGTTTGTCCTACCTGGCAACAACTAATGTATGCAGTTCGGATTCTGTCTATTGAAATACTATTGTTTTTATGAGGTGAATGAAATGATTTGTATTGAGGCACTTCACAAAGACTTATGCACTAAATTTGGTTACATTTCGAAAATGGCCTATTAACTATTATAGTCTACTGTATGTGGTCGAATAGTTGCGATGATGATGAAGATTATGATTATATTGGTGATGAAGATTATGTTGGCAATTTGACAACATTTGCTTGGTATAACATTTTATTCAGAGGCACAAATTAAAAAATCTTTCATAAATTGTAGATATTAAGAACACGATTGAATTTTTTATCTTGAAATTATTCAAATAAGTCAGACATGCAAGACTTGTATGCAAATCATTTAGATGTTCATTTGTCGAGGGTTCAGTGACACAAAGACGTAACTCCATATTTTGCCAAAATGAGTATTTGATATCGAAATGTTCAGAAAAATGTGGGCTTTTCAGGAAACATAAAGACTTAACTCCACCCAACACCCCATTGAAGTCAATAGCTAGTGAAACATAGACTTAACTCCTTAAGACCCAAGTGCTCAGTGACACATAAACCACTTTTTGCCAAAATGGAGTTACGTCTTTGTGTCACTGACCCCTCGATGTGAACCATTTTGCTTGTTATTCTACAGGGGCTGATGTGATCGGTGTGAAACTGTTGCTACGACCCGGACACCGCACTCAAGACGCTGGCGATGATGAAGGAAGGATTGGAGAAGGCTGGGCTGAAAAGGTATCTGATGGCACAACCTTTGGGTTACCACGCACAAGAGATAACGGACGATCCAAGGGGTTATTCCGTGCTGCCCGAGTTCCCATTCGGTACGTGGTGGTGGGGGTGGTGGTGTAATGTGGTATAGTTGGTGGGTTGTGGTGATGATGGTGATGTTAGTGATGATGCTGGTCGTAGTGGTGATGGTGGTACTGCAGGGGCCGATCCAGCCGACGGCGAGGGGGGCGGCCAATTCGTGAGAAAATATTTAGCGGCGCATCAGCTGGGGGGGGGGGGTGGGGGGGTAGAGAGCACTAAAAAAAAAAAAAAAAAAAAAGTTTTCGTCATAGTTAATATCATCATTATAACCATCGCCATCATCACCATCTTCTACATTTAGATATTTTAATTTTGTAGTGCCTCCGCCACTGAAAGTGGTGCCGGAGGCATTATGTTTTCAGGCTGTCCGTTTTTTGCAGACTCATGAGCCTCAATCGTAAGGATCGATGGGAGAAGAACGAAGAACGAGTCGTCTTCACCAATATCTGAAAGCCGTTTAAGCAAAAAAGGGACTGACGCTGATGTAAAGCTTGATATCATATTCTTAGTTTTGTTAGCAGTGAGTAGGTAAGATAAAAACCATCGAGATAAAAAGTGATCAAGGACATATATTTTCTCCTATGTAGCAATGGAAACCAGAGCCCTTACGCGGACAGACGTCGGAGAGTTGCTCGCAGGGCGTATGATGAAGTGGGGGTGAGGTACATCGGCGGGTGCTGTGGATTCGAACCCTACCATATCAGAGCTATCGCAGAAGAGGTGAGAATCCATTACAGTCAAACCTGTCTATAGCGCCCGCCCATGGAAAACACAAAAAGTGGCCTTTGAAGACAGGTGGTCTTTGTAGACACGTTCCTTTAGTACATGATTCAATGAGAAACCATTTTCAAGGGAAACAACAAATGTGGCCTTTGAAGACAGGTGGTCTTTATAGACAGGTGGTCACTAAAGCAGGTTTGACTGTATCACAGACCACGTTTTTATTACAAGAGATCCAGCACGGGCTAGATAAAGACCTCTCCGAAAATATGGGGGTGGGAGGACGGTCCTGTGGGTAGGGGGCAGGATGGCAGAATCCGCCCCGAATACGTAATGCATGTCCGATGTCTAGCTGTAAATACCTTGCACGTTTCATTGATTTAGTTTTAACGGGTATGGAAACATGGTTTCAAAAAGGCCGTTTGTAATGTGTCCCCTTTAGTCTCCTGCTGATTATCATTCGATATGTACATTTAAGGTAATCTTTGAATTGCAAGAGTTTTTTTTTTCATTACAACAAGTCCGAGTGGAAATATTTTTAAAAAATAACATATAAACTCTGGGGGTGTTTCACAAAGATACTAAGTTGAACTTATCTCTAAGTTGGACTTAACAATTATGGAAAGCTGTTAGCATCTATGAAAATGTTTTGTAAAAGTTATTTTAAAAGGCATAAAAGGTTGATTCAAATCATTCATATTGTCTATTATCAAGGAGATTCAGGGACTTGGTGTGGAATTTATAAAAAGTCAAAAATATTTAAATTTTCACTATTGAATATATTTTATTGTAAGGCTACAAATGGCTCTCCATAATATATAAGTCCAACTTAGACTTAAGTTCGACTTCAGATCTTTGTGAAACACCCCCCTGGCCTTCCAAAAGCTAATATCAATCTCTTGATGGCTTTCTCTCTTAATTTTGACCAACGAATTTTTAGCTGACAGAAGAGAGAGGCCGTTCATTTCCTGGACGGGATAAATCTGATGGATATAGCAGTCTTAAGCGTTCATTTCGAGTAAGACAGCATAAGAGGTAGGTACAGTGGCGGACTGGCGGAGATCTGTTTTTAGCATAGGGGGATGATTACCTGAAGAGGCGGCCCTCCGGGGGGCAAGGGGCACAGTGCCGCCATGTTTTCAAGTAGGGAGACTACCCCAAAAGTGCCCCCTTTTTACGTAGGAAAAGTAGCCCTTTTACTCTGTCAGAAGTGCCCCTCCCCATTTTCACCTCTGATTAGTGCCCCCTTTTATTTTGACACAAGCCCTTTTTCCTTCTACAAGTACCTATTTTCCTTTGCAATAAGTGTCAAATTTCCATCCTCAAAAGTATACTTTTTAATCTCTAATTAGTGCTCCTTTTCAAGAACGAGAAGTGTCACTTTTCATTTTTGATAAGTGCCCTATCTAATAATTACCCTATTCAAATCTGAGAGGTGCCCTTTTTACATTGTAAGAAGTGCCCCTTCCCATTTTAAGAGAGATACCCCTTTTTAGCTCAGATAAGCGCACCCTTTATTCACACATGTGAACCTTTCCTTTCTAATAAGGGCCCCTTATGGTAATTAAATGCCCATTTTCACATACGAAAAGTGCCCTTTTTATCTCTGGCAAATGACCCTTTTCAGGTACAAGAGGTTAATCCTTTTCACTTCAGATAAGTGCGCTCTTCACCTCCGATAATTGCCCCTATTCGAATCTGATAACTACCCCTTTCATTTTGATACGTGCTCTTTTTCCTTTCTAGAAAGTGCTCTTTTTCGTTCTTATAAGGAGGCACGTAGCCAGAGTTTGAGGTTTGGGGAGGGGGGCACATACTTGTAATCGATCGAAGTAAAAACGAGGGGTCCAAAAAAGGCACGTGCCCCCCCCCCCCCCCCGTGGCTACGTGCCTGCTTATAAGTCCCCCTTCACCTTCTCATAATAACTCCTCTTAATTTCCTTAAAAGTGCCCCGCTAATTTAATCGTGTGCTTCTTTTTCTTTTTGATAAGAGTCACTTCCCCCTTTCTCATAATGCCCTTATTAAAATCTGATTAGTACCCCCCTTTTATTTCAACAAATGCACATTTTCCTTTATTATAAGTGCCCCTTTTTCATTCTCTAAGGTGCCCCTGCGACCTCACAAATCTTTTTTTTTTCACTCGCTTCGCTCGCTCGCAAATGAATATTCAGACCATCACACCCAACTGCAAAGTATAATGTATAAAGAGAAACTGAAAATGTAATCATAATGTAGGGGTTTAAACCAACGTCTAAAAAAAATATATATTTTCGCTTTGAGATTTCCCTTTGGAGGTGCCCTAATTTTTCACCATAAAGTGCCCTTTTTTGCCCCCCCCCCTACTTTGGAAGTTGCTCCGCCGCCCCTAATGACGTGTTGGCGTCGCCAGTGTCAATTGTGCGCACAGGGGGGGAGGGAATCTGATGGGGGATGTGCCCCCTCTGAAGCTGAATATTTTCAGATTTTTAAAACTGGATTCGTGCGATTTGGTTAATCATGACATTTAGGCAAAATTTAAATGAAAGCCTTTACGGTGAGCATTTTATCATAAACATTGGGGGTGATTCAGACTCCCCTTGGTCAAATATTCTCTAAAAGTACCTTCATAGCAATTTTAGGTTCTAAAAGGGCACTAGAAATGTCATAGATAAGAATAAGAGCAATAACCATGCACTTTGAAGGCATTTGCGGTCTGAAAACAGAACTCAACTATCCCTTTAACATTAATAAGGTCAATCTTTCTTACATAGGTTGATTTGTTCATCTCATCGCACAGTATGATTTTTATGTAAAAAGGATGAAAGAAGAATGTTGCCATTCATGATAGTTATTCTCTTACCGAATTTTCCACAAATAGATAGTAAAGACATATCACTTCTAACGTATTTTCTTGTATTTTTTAATTCCTCTGCAGGGCGAATCCAGAATATTGGAAGAACTTGGTTCCAGCAGCTGGTCGCGAAAAGGTCCGAAAACTGGCGGAAATTGTCGATTAGCAAGAATGGAATGTTTCATTTCAGTTGAAGAACTTATGATGTGAAATATTAAAGAGAAAAGTGCCGAATTTACATTACATTTAATAATATGACATAAGTGATAATGACAATGATAACAATAACAATAACAACGATAATGTTGATGAAGATGTTGATGAAGATGTCGATGAAGATGATGATGATAATGATGAAGATAATAATAATAGTGGGTTCTTGTATCGCGCTCATGTCTGTCAAACTTGACACTCCTGGCGCTCCCGATTATTACCCTGGCTTTAGCCTGGCTCTAGCATTTGATGAAAGTGATGATTATGAAAATAATGATGATTATAATGATGATGATGATGATGATGATGATGATGATAATGATGATGATGATAATAACCGAATAAAACAAAAATCTGCCCTCTTCTTAATTTGATTAGGTTGTAATGAAAAGAGGGTAAATTTTTAACCGTTATCTACAAGTAACTCTGTTTGGAAACATCAATTTTCTGTTGAGGAATGTGCACATCATTAGCCCACAAACACACATATTAACGTTTTTCAGGTGCATGTCCTCAAATAAGATGCACTCCTGTGAAGAACGAGAAAACTTCTTCTGGCCTGTTTTGTTGTTGTTATACTCATTCTCCAATTTGTAATTACAAGATCGAGCACGTGATCATTATTTACTGGGTGGGTGCAAGCCAAAATTTCTTTCCAAATTGAAATTACTACCAGGAAGCCTGATTCAAGGTACTTTACCAATGGGCACTAATTCAATAAAGATGCTGTTTTTTTTTTCTCCTGCCAAAAAGGGCATCTTATTTTTGGTAACAGGGATGATAATGATAGCCCTCTACCCAATACCTGGTTATCCAACAGATTAATGATGAGCAATATTACTAACCGACAGCTATCTTCGTCTCAACGTTTGGTACCGCCCCCCCCCCCCCCCCACCCCCTCCCCACCCTCTGCTCCCTGTCCATGCTTTTATAACAAAGTGAATGAGTGCAGTGATTGTGTAAATTTAAACCTACTCGAAAAATCGAGTTACTTACATAAAATGCATGCATGGCTTGGCTTGATCGGGTCCGTATTCTTGTTTGCAAAAAGAAAGAAAAAATAGTAGTTGCACTGTTTTGACTGACGGCTTTAGACTATCTAAATAAATAATCAATCTACTATGACGTGAAAAATTCACAGCCAGCATTACATGTTCATTCACTTTTTTCTTTTTTTAATTATTTCTTGTTTGCATAAAGAAAGAAAAATAGTACTGTTGTATGGTATTGGCGGACGGCTTTAAACTCTCAAAATAAATAATCAGTCCACTATGACGTGAACACTATTTTTACTATGTTATTTTATTTATAGGACTACCATTATTTCGTATTTATATACGTTATGCATTCAATATAATTATAAACCTTGTCATTGCACTGATATTGTTAGTGCATAATATTTTGTTGGTAAAATAAGAAAGATGAGATACACGAAAGAGAAGACGGCATAAAGAAAGAGAAAGAGAGATAGAGTCACTCTAAGAGAGGAGAGAGAGAGGGGGGAAAGAGAGACAGACAGAGAGACAGAGAGACAGAGTGAGACAGAGAGAGAGAGAGGCCGAGAGAGGCAGAGAAAGAGAAGAAAGATATTTACCTATAATTAGTTTCCCGATCATTTCCCTTCTTTTCTATATGTTCTCATATAACTATAAGCTCTATCTCTCTCTCTCTCTCTCTCTCTCTCTCTCTCTCTATATATAATAGCAGCATAATTGATAATGTGTGCTCCCTTCATGCAGCGCTCACATGAATTTTAAGAAGTTAAGATATTATTTGACTCTATCCACCCCCTCTAGGCTCGGAGTATGAGAGTACAACATATTTAGAATACAATACAGAAAGATATATAAAAACAAAGTAAAATATAATAATAAAATACATAGACTGGTATACTAAACAATTTATATCTATAAATTAAAAATATCTCGTGGTTTGGTTTGTCTACCACGTCGAGTAACTACACTTTTATGGACAAAAATAGGACTATGCATTTCAGCCTTAGGAACAAACGAAAAGAATCTTACGAGTTTTCTTAATTTTTTTTTTAACACTAGATCTATTAAACAATTTGTCCATGTGAAATGTGGTAGGGTTACTCACAAGTCACAACAAACTGTCGATCTAAATATAACTGCCTTTCTTTCTTTAAAAAAAGGGCAGACCGGCAAAAATATAGTGAAATTCATCTCCAAAAACTACAATTAACTTGACAACATTCAATTTTACTTTGTTTCGGGATTACTTTCAAACCTTCCATTATTAATTGTTAAGCGGTGTCACTGTGACCTGCATCAGAATCGACACAAAATGTTTGCATCTTTGATCTCTTCTACTCAACTTTACCAAATACTTGTCAATAAATTTCGTTCTTGAAAATTTGGTAGATAGAAGACACTTTTTCGCAATGGCGGATACCATAATAAAATCTTCTTATTTAGTCGCAAAGTTCAACGACGGTGTTGCGTTTTCAGAGTGGTAATCAGTTTTTCACCATTTGTACAGTGATAGTAATAAATGCACTCGTGTGAAAGAAAACTCTTCTATGGTACCACTCTGCAATAATCGTTGGCGGCGTGCTTTCAGTGATCAATGGACGAAAGTAGGAAAAAATGAAGGTTCTTTGAGAAAGAATATTTAAATTAACCACAATACGATGGCAGCCGGACCGCCACAAGAAAGGAATCAAGGTAGGTTTTGTCTGTTATTGATAAAAATGCTGATATTTTATGAAAGATATATTTTTAAGACATCTTTTGGTGCAGAGATGATAGAGAGTCGACGACGATGTTTCAATTCCAGACGGTTTTGGTCATGCCAGTGCGGTACTGGTACGCCAGCAGTTCCGGGGCGAGAAGAGCGGCACCAGTGCTATCATGACTATACTCTTTGCGCTGCAGCGATATCGCGTCGTGTGGATCTGTGTGAAGTGAAGATAGACGGTAATAATAACCCTGTGGTTTGTGGAATCCTTAATAAAAATGAAAAAAATGACATCTCTCAACGTCATCTGATACACAGGTGGGGCGCGACTACATGAATTTATCTTTGCACTGGTGACTGAGCGTGCTTCAATTTTCATTCCGTCACATTGATTGACATTGTGATTGTGATTGTATTTGTAAGTTAATTAATTTATCAGTAGGGGCTCTGGTCCGAGAATAAGGATCGTCCGCATGTTCTCAGACGTGTTTTTTCTCTGCGGGCGTAGGGTTATCGATTCGAAAAAACGAATTCCGTGTTATAAAAATTAAAATATCCCTGGTCACTGTCTACTTTTACGAGTTGTTCGTCTCCATTCATAAAGTGAAAGTCTCTGTGCTGCGTAAGTGTGAATGCATCAGGGAGCATCATCGCGGAATCCGTTTTTCTCATCACCATGCGCGGATCGGACATGAGGATCGTCCGCGAACGATCCTTATTTTTTGAGACGCGATTTGTCAGCGTATACGAAGATATCCTATTTTAAGCGGACGATCCTTATTCTTGGACCAGTGCCCCTACTGTTTATGATGGAGTGGGAATGAGGAAACCAATGCTTCAGTAGGGGCGCTGGTCCGAGAATGAACAGGATGAAGGAAAACTAACATCAACCGATAGATGAACATGTCAAGAATCCATACAAATATTTCACGATATTTCACAAATTATACCAGATCAGTCAAATTCACTGTTCTAGAATACATTTTTTATATGCTGCGGCTGCCAGAACTCGAATAACAGGTTTAAATTTTCCTTAAAAATGATAGGCTTTCGTAAATGATGCTCAAAGGACCTTGGTATCAATGTATGGGCTATGAGGTAAATAACGCCATGATGTCATTTCTAAACTGCATGGTGGAATGGGCTTTCAGTGAATTGGGTAGAAAGAACTCAATAATGATCCGATAGCGTAACAATATCAAACCGATAGCGAATCTTTTTCGGCTGCTTCGGTACGATCAAACAGTTCGCACGCATGTGTCGCTGAACGAGGCATGACGTCACGCGATCAGAATCATGGCAAAGCTGACCGTTGTGTTATTTATTTTTGTTATTATTTTTAAGCAAATGGCAAAAGAGATGTTTCTAGACACTCCCCCCCCCCCCCCATAGATTAGTTCTGAACGGTAAGGAAGCATTAAGGTGAAACGTCTTTTAATCCAGGCCAGGCGAGCGGCAGGAGTTTGTACATTGCAAACTTTCTAAATAAACATGGACTTTAAAAGTTATCGCAGATCTGTCGTTAGATAGAGATGAATTTATTGAACAGTCAAATATTATAAAATGAGCAATTCGTTATAAATCATTGTAACATTAGATCTCGCTTTATGTAATGGGTTTTTTTTTTTTCAAAATCAATATGATAATACAATGTTTTCAATTGTTTGTATATTTTCAGCAGGACTTTTTGTTTTAATGAATTGATCATTCATACCATAATTCCTTGATTATTTTATTTACACTATGGTGAATTATTTGTAATAATTTAATGCATAGGTCTTTGTGAAGTGCCTAATAACAAATCATTTCTTTCACCTGTAACAAATAATTATTTTTCAATAGTCAGAATGCGAACTGCATGCATGCAGTACCTGGTGTTACGTAGGGCAAGCCATAATGTTTGTCCAACCTAGCAACAAATTACTATTACTATTAATGATAACAGGTGAATATAATAATAGTTTGTTGTAGGTTTAGGATACGTAAATCTCCATACATTTTGAAAATCATCTTTTGCATGACCAGTACTCAAATATCATCTTTAAATGTACTTCATGCTCTTTCATCATTCAGATGCTACCGTCTATGTCGGAGGCTTGGATGAGAAGGTGACAGAGGCGTTACTATGGGAACTCTTCCTGCAGGCTGGACCTGTTGGTAAGTCCTAGATCTGTTCCTCTTCTCCTTCTTCTTCTTCTTCCTGATGAGTGACCGCTTTCGACAAGCTGATTATTTTGTCTCTTTTAAAGCTTATCTGTACTAGTGAACAGGAGAGATTAGACCACCCTGCCAGGTCATTGCCAGGTCATCAACTCAGCTCTCAATTAACATAGGAAAAAAAGGATCATCGGGGACCAATGGTCACCGATTAGGCATTGTTTTCTATATAGAGGGAGCAAGTAGCTACAAGTAGGACAGTGTGGCTTTAAACGAGGTCAGCGTTGCACAGTGCAGTAATGTGTTTTCCTTGTTGAATTAACTGACTATCTTGTTAAAGGTAATACAAAGTTTTGGGAAAGGTATTTAAAAAAATAGATAAATAGCTTCTAGGAGCTGTTGAAAAGGATTATCATTTCATTTGCACATTGCAGTAATTTGTTTTGAAATTTCTCCCAGGAAGCATTACATTTATACAAATTTGTTTTCTTGTTGTGTTAACTGACTTTAAATCTTGTTGAGGGTAAATAAAACAAATGAATGAAAATATAAATGAATAGGAAGATAATTTCTAGGAGCTGCTGAAGCTAATGTTCAAGGAGAAAACACAATATTTACAACCTCATCTCCACATGTTCTATCCAATCCAGTGAACACCCACATGCCGAAGGACAGGGTGACCCAGTCACATCAGGGTTATGGCTTTGTGGAATTCATGGGGGAGGAGGATGCCGACTATGCCATCAAAGTACTGAACATGATCAAGCTCTATGGCAAACCTGTCAGAGTTAACAAGGTAAGATTACGTGAAGTAGTGATGAGATCATACCCCTCCCCCTCCCCCCCCCCCCTCCCTCCCTCCCCCCCCCCCCTCCCTCCCTCCCTCCCTCCTGAGAAAAAAAGTTAGATGATATCACATCAAGGCAAACCTGTCCTGGGTTTGTTTCAAAAAGATCCTAAGTTGAACTTAACTCTAAGTTGAACTCAAATATTATGGAGAGCCAATTGTAGCCTTAAAATAAAATATATTCAAAAGTGAAAATTCAAGTATTTTAGACTTTTTATAAATTCCACATCAAGAACATGAAATTTCCTCAATAATAGAAAATATGAATGATTTGAATCAACATTTTATGCCTTTTAAAATAACTTTTACAAAATATTTTCAAAGATGCTAACGGCTTTCCATAATTGTTAAGTCCAACTTAGGATCTTTGTGAAACACCCCCTGGTCAACAAGGTGAGGTGACATTCCTATACCTCATTCACTCCAACTAAACCACCACCAGAACAACTACAGACGGAAGAAAATATTTCATTAACCCCTGTTGCCGAAAAACTGGTTGGTTAGGAGTCAGTTTTGCTATGTGACCAAGATAATGGTATCAGAGGTTATATAACCCAGCATAACAGCTCAACTCTAAATAAAATAGAAAAGGGAAAAACGCATGAAGAATGCATGTCATCAAGATTCCGAAAATGATCAGGCTTTATGGCAAACCTGTTGGAGTCAAGAAGGTAAGGTTACATGTTCAACAGTTATAAGGACAAAACAGGTAAACATGGAAGGGATTGGGGTACAGGGGTGGGGGAGGCAGTAGGAGGGAGGGTTGAGGGGTAATGTCATCAAGGTGCTAATGATAAAGCTCTATGGTGAACCCGTCAAGGAGAACATGTAACATTACACTCCAAGAATTCATAAGGACAGCTGAGAAGGCAATTTAATCATTACAACGTGTTGCTTTGAGGAAAAGCAGAAATAATAGAGACTTTATAGCCTTGTCAGAGTTTGAACAAATGAGGATCAACTTTGCAATAAGAAAAATATGAACATCTGAAACTAAGGGAAATTTTGAATAGGTAAGTCAATAATGTCACTGAGATTTAGTGTGGGACAACCATAATTTATTCCAACACACTAATTGCGGATGAGCAGGATCCAATGAACTGATTAGATTTTAGGGTCAATGAGGTCAAAGATCAAAGGGTCATACATGTATATGAAAAATAGCTTGTAATCACGATATTCTGAGAACCTGTTAAAGATACTATGTCCCATTTGCAGACCAAAAAAATGAAAAAGTTAAATTCCAACTGCATTTAAAAGATAATACTAATGTAGAACTTCCCTAAAAAAGGTGGGGCTTGAAAATGTCTTCAAGTGGGAAAATAATGACTATTAGTTGCCAAATCGACTTTAGGGCTATAGAGCCCAAAAGTAATAGTCTTCATTTTCAGACAATTGTACCGAATGGTCATACGTTTTATGCTGCGCAAAGATTCAATCAGTTTAATCCTGGCCATCACAAGAAATGGGTTATTGATGTAGACAAATGCTCATGTACCCTTTACAACTCTTTTCATGTACATGTATGTTAAAAAGCCAGTCAGTCACTCAATAGTGTCTGACAGTGAAGTCTAGCAAGTAAACGGGTTTCCTTGCATAATTTGAATATGAGGACACTGCTAACGTTTAAATTTCACAGATAGGACATACATGACATACTCATAATTCCTGCAAAGTTCTACAGAATTTGAGGTTGGCTGCAAAAGGGACATAGTACCTTTAATGGATTACAATCAAACTTGAATTTTTAAAAATTGCTACCGTTTTGGTTTGTAAAATCGCTCTATAGCGGAGGCATCATTTTCGAAAAGTTCCATCTAATTGATAATGTCATGTTTTATCCATTCATCATACTTCAAGTTGATGCTTGCAATTTTGATAAATATCTTCATCTTTCAATCCCTCAGGCATCGGCCCATCAGAAGAACCTTGACGTTGGAGCAAACATCTTCATCGGTAACCTCGACCCCGAGATTGATGAGAAGCTCCTCTATGACACCTTCAGTGCCTTTGGCGTCATCTTACAAACACCAAAGGTAAATCTTACAAACACCAAAGGTAAATCTTACAAACACCAAAGGTAAATCTTACAAACACCAAAGGTAAATCTTACAAACACCAAAGGTAAATCTTGAACTTGATTTTCGGTTGTATCCAAAGCAGGCTTGGATATCAACGTAAATAAATGTCTAGTATGGCAAATTCTTCAATTACACTGACATCTGTCAGCCTTCCCCATACACAGACGGTACCCATTGCTGCATGCACAAGTGGAGGGGGGATTAATTAGCTAATTTCGCCTGAATCTGGCGGCAAGTTAGCCCTCTGTATTTCTTTATCTAGACTTACTAGTTTTATTTCCTGAAATAATGATGATTGGACAAAAAAAGATCAAATTTTTATATACTGTAAACAAGGACAGAGGAAATTGTTTCTAAACATCAAAATAAAAAAAACTTACTTTCAGCTAATCTGTCCGTTTTCTTGAAGCTACTGCGTGCAATGAGATCTGCCATTTTACACACAAAGATTGGGGAACCTCCCCTCACGATGTACTTCAGTCTGTGTATAGAAGCAGTCAGTGGAGTCAGACGTAGTCTCAGTGTACCGCTGACGTAGTTCTTGTATGAAATATATTCTGTTTGGAGCCAGAGGGGCATTGACTCGTATCATATTTAAAGATAGTTAATTCCCTACTGGCTCCAAACAGACAATACATCCCTTCAAATTAGTTTGAATGTAATGGCAACATGTTCTCAAGGCTCCTTTGAAATAAAAAATCTTTCTTGAGTTCCGTATAAAAATGTAGAGGTTCAAGTGCAACAGGTTCCTGTTGATGCCAAAACATTCAGGGGGTCCAGAGTTATGGGAGAGGGGGTGTATGTTGAACCCATGTATGAGTCAAGTCCCATTGTCCCTTTGAGTTGTGGAAATTGCTTGGTTATCCATGTTATTCATGAAATGCTGAATAAACGGATAATTGTAACAGAGTTTTATGGGTTCAAGTATATTTGGACCACGCTATTAACATACCTGCCAACCCTTAAAAATATTCTGTTTTTCTGGATTTCTAGGACCTGAAAATCCGAAATATAAAATGTTGATTTTTATTTATTTTTTTATTTTTTTCAATTTTTTTTTGTGCTAAAGCCAAATTAAGCTTGTTTTATCAGTTGCCGCGATTTGAGAGTTCATGTATTGTGTGCGTTGGATGGCTGCATGGTCCAGCAGCGAATTCGTATTCGCTTTTTGGTACAGATTATGTTATCTTTATTAATTTATGCACAAGTGGTGCACTGCCATGATACACAGGTGGAAGTATTCTTTGAAAAGGGAAAACAAAGGCTCTCTATGTAGCACCTCCATCCCTGAACATTATTTAAAAATGTACAAAGTGGGACCTCTTCATGTTTTGAAGATCTGTGGATATTCGAGTTCACTTGAGACATGTACTAAAAGCGTGAACTGGTCTATTGTAACAGTAAACAAACAAAAAATAATTTTAAAAAGTTTTTCCCTTTCCCTTTCTTTAGATAATGAGGGATGTGGAGTCTGGGAACTCCAAGGGGTACGCTTTCATAAACTTTGCCAGCTTTAATAAATAATGGATCATCGTAACAGTAAACGAACAAAGAAAAAAATAATTTAAAAGTTTTTCTCTTTCCCTTTTTAGATAATGAGGGATGTGGAGTCTGGGAACTCCAAGGGGTACGCTTTCATCAACTTTGCCAGCTTTGAGGCAGCGGATGCAGCCATCGAAGCGATGAATGGACAGTACCTGTGCAACAGAGCCATCACCATCTCGTTTGCCTTCAAGAAAGATTCAAGAGGAGAGAGGCACGGATCAGCAGCAGGTAAGGCGATAACTTGTTGTTTTAAAGCCCCACTGCACTGCTTGATGCTACCTGCGCCCTCTATATAGCAAAGGATGGCTAATCAGTGCCCGTTGGTCCCCCATGATCCCCTTTTTCTTATGTTAATTGAGAGCTGATTTGATGAGATAGCAACATGTCAGTGACCATGCTGGATGGTCTAATCCCTCCTGGCCAAACTAGTTCAGACGGGCTTTAAAACCCTTTTGCGACAATTATTCCACATTTGTGTGGTTTGGCTCAATAACGTCTGATTCAGAGTCCTAAAATGAATACCAGATACATGAGAAGAAAGGGCAAACAATTCTGCAGAGACTGCATCCAGTTTTGTTCAATGACTGCATTTTATTTGATGCTGGGAGTTTGAAAAGGAAAACAAATTTAACATCCTGAAATTGGCAACACATTGAGAAATTCAAAATCATTGCTTTCAATAAAATCTGGCCATTTAAAACTTGACATTAAAAAAAAACTTTTTTGACAACACTCTTGCTTGTGTATATTGTTTTCAGAGACATTGCATTGCATTTTCATTTGTTGCCAATTTGAAGAACAATATCAATGTGATTTATTCAGCCCTAAAAATAAATCCTCTTCTGGAAGGGTTAAGGAGAAACAGATCCTGTAGTAAGGGTATTTAGTTTGTTTTAGATAATGAGAGGGAATGACCCAATGTCCTGCTGGTGGTAATGTCACTGCAACCGTAGCTGTACTTCAAAAGTAAAGATGGAGCTGGTTCCAACATTTTCTTCGCTTAATTATTTATTATTATTATTTGTTTTGTTTCAAAATGTTATTCAGTTTGCAGATCAGCTCAAGTTATGTTTGATGATATCCGTAGAAATGGAGATATGGGCCCTGTTACATGAAACTTACCATCAATGGCAACTACCATGGTAACAGCCAATCAAAATCAAAGTTTCCATGGTAGTTACAATTGATGGCAAAGTTACCATCAATGGTAAGTTTTGGTCTCCACAAAGAAAATCTAAACCATAATTTGATAAAGAAATAAATACCGCTTGTTTTCCACAAAATCTTTAACTCAAAATGTTCTTTCTCCCTACAGAACGCCTGCTTGCTGCTCAGAACCCTCTCTCGCAGGCAGACCGACCTCATCAATTGTTTGCCGACGCCCCACCCACAGCTCAGGCCAATGGTGTAGTCTCGTCCCTGGGACAAGCCCCACCTCCTCCACCATCAGGTAAGGGCTGTTTAGACGGTATAGGTAGAAATTGATTGAGTGCTCACAATCTCCAATCTTCAGGAAATTATTTTCGTCGTGATTTCAATTCATTCTTTCACTGAAACTAAGAAAAAGTGGGTACCGTATTTGCCGGCGATAAGGCCGCATAGGCCGCACTTATTTTTGCTCCCCAACTTTGACATTTCAAAGAGGAAAAAAAGGGAAAAAAAAAACGGACAAAACAAAATAATCATAATTTTCTCGAAAACGATATTTTTTTTTTACAAACTGATACCAAATTCATCAATTTTCTTATAATTTACCGGAAGTTTAGCTAAAAAAGTGATCGCAGGCAGATTTGGTGTCCGATATATACCCCTACCACAATGTACGGTGTAATGCGAAACTGCATGAAATGGAAAACAAAATGGCGACTTCGGATGGATGCTCGCGGTAGCTCCGTTAAACGGTCCCTTCCTTTACTTTTGCAATGCATTGGCACGAACTTAGATCAAGATCTATCGGCAAATGTTGTGTTAGGACGTTTATTTTCGTCTTCATGTCAACAATGCTAGCTGGCGTTCGTGGTCCCATATGTGCAAACTCGTGCTGGTTTTGACTTTCGTTTTTTTTTTTTTTTACTCTTTAGCCGTAAAGGCCGCACTCCGACTTTTTGATATTTTCTCTTCCAAAATACTGCGGCCTTTACGCCGGCAAATACGGTACCCCATTTCATAATAAACCTATGTTGATAAGGTAGTCAAACTGAATATGGAAATCAAATATTTTTGTCCTTGGATATGGCATTAATCTTCAATTGCCTATCCCTCTGAGATAGGACTTGAAGTTCTTGGTAAGCAGCTGCTTATCTACAGAGATGTTCATTGAGGCCTGTTCTCTTAATATTCTAGAGAAAATGAAGTCTGGTTAAAGGGCACACATTGTTAATTTTTAAACGAATTGTCAGCACAATCTGTTTCACATAAAACATACTTGTAAGTCTATTGGTAGACTTTGGTTTTCATTGTATAAGGACAAGTATTTGGGGTTTTCTTGGTTGTAAAGATTCTTATTTTGATAGTTACTTATCTTATATTTGCTCCTATCTGCATCATAGAGCCCAGAGCAAACTGTAAATCTGGTGATAATGCTTGTCAGGCCATTCCACTACAACTGTGGAATGACCTGCCATGATCCGTCCACCTGTCTCTTTTATTAGATGTTTTTAAGAAGGCTCTCAAAACTCTCCTATTCAATTATTATCATTAACTTTTGCTACTTGTAAGTTAATTTGTTTGAACTCTGAAGCACTGTGGAACTTTGTAATACATGTATGCCTAAGAGTTCTATATAAATGATTTTTTTTAATTATTATCTGTAATTTCAGGAGGAACGGCGACCGGCAACTTACCAACCAGCAATCCCCTTCCTATGCCCCCTCCTCCCTTCCCCATGCCCCCAGGCATGCCACCCCCCGGTATGCCCCCTCTAGGTATGCCTCCCATGGGTATGCCCCCGCCCATCCCCCCACCGGGGATGCCGCCCCCACCCATGCCTCCTCCACCGGTGCCACCACCCGGCGGCATGCCCCATATGGGGCCCGGTGGTATGCCACCCCCTCCACCCAACATGATGGGCGGGTTACCCCCACCCCCAGTGCCCCCGCCCGATATGAGGGGACCGCCACACAGAGGAATGCACCATGGCCCTCATGGACCCTTCCCGCCGCCCCCTCACATGAGACCTCCCCCTATGGGTGGGCCACACCCCCATGGACCGCCGGATAGATTCAGGATGGGACCACCGGGTAAGTTTTTTCATTTCATTTCAATTTAATTTCATTTACTTTCCATTAAAATTTAAAGTAAAATACATAAAAAAATTAGAGCAAAATTGATGATCCATCATTTTGCTTTAGGGAAAATTGCTCCATTCATCTATTTATTCGGCACTTTCAAGAAATATAACAATATAAACAAGGTGCTTACAAATTTGAATGATAACAAAATGATACAAATACAAATTATTGTAGCAATATTCTGAGTGCAACAGATGGCGGCCAGGGAAGAGGAGAGCAAACTTGAACACTGTATCCCTAATGGTCCCTCCAGACTTTAGGTTGCCAAAGGAATAGAGTTAAGGTTAGGGTTTCATTTGAGTTTACCTTTAGGGCACTAAAGGAATAAAGTTACCCTTTTACCTATATTCTTGAATAGGTGCTGACCACCCTAGTTTGGAGGCATGATTCCTATATTTTGGCCTTCACATTGATGCCATTATTCCAAAATGACAATTGTTTACAGTGCTAAGCATACACCATACATATATAATATATATATATATATCCATGATTTTGCTATGAAGGATGGTCGATATACTTTTGGATGTCATGGAGTGCTTTTTCACTTGTTGATAACGTATATAACAAATAAAATATTTGTACTGTTAGGATCCTCTTGTTATCTTCAAATTTTTAAAATGATAGCACAATTTTATGCAGATGTGAGACTCATATGAAAAAGAATGTCAGTAACTGAATGATTTGCAATGTTGTGTGTATCGACTCTCTCAAAGTAGAGTTCTTCTGAACTGCTATCATTTCTGCCCATGAATTTCTAGAAATTATATGCAGTCTTGCCATAAATTTATCTGTGGAATAAAGTACAGTGAATAAGCCTGTGTATTTCATGTCAAAATAATTGCCGACGAGAACCACAATAAATTGAAATATAACTTGTTGATAAATTCCTTCTTTTTTTTTTAATTAACAAAAATCAGCATATCAAATTGTAAGAAGAAAAAACACTTTTGTGAAATTTTCAAATGGTCACGATTCATAAATCAATCATAACACAATTTTTTGGAAATTCAAGAAGATAAATTTCTTTTTACAAAAATAGCTGTCTCCGCCTATTCACAAGAGTTTCATTTGAACCTATCCGATTTTACTGTACATTTCTACTCTCTGGTCAGTGATATATATATATATATCATATCCTCTTTGACTTTACCTTTTGTACATCTTACGTTATAAATTCAAATTTTTAAACAATATGTTTTTTTTGTTTTTTTCCATCACAGGACCACATCAAGACAGATATAATATGGGCCCAAGGGGACCACCCCCTCCTTTCAGAGGCCCTCCGAGAGGCCCTCCATTCGGTGGTGAGTATTACATTCCATCTGCAGGTCTTGGTATATATTGTGAACAGTCCAGATAATCAGTGTGACGTCGCAATTAGAGGTCACAAACATTCTTTTACCACAAGCCTACTGTATATTCTTTTACTTGTTCAGTGGTGTGGATCCTAATCATTTGTGAATGTTTGTATTCAAAACCATGACTTAATACAAAAAACAAAAAACAAAATCACTCTACCTTGTTTTTTCGTATCATATACATGTATGTTAGGATGTATTTCAATTCGTGATGATAGGAAATTGTAAAGTGGAAAATATTTTTTTTAATTAATTTAATGAAATGAAATGAATTCAAAATGTAGACATGTATCAAATTAATATAATGATTTTCTTTTCCTGGGTTTTCTATCTGTAGCTCATAAAGTGCTCCTATATTATCCTATTAATGTCATTCCCAGAGTTCTTACATACGCTCTGGCAAAAATTGCTGGATGCTTTGTTCAACAAAAATATTGCGTTATGGCCAGTACTGAACTTGACAGTTAGTGTTGCAAAATGATGATGAAGTGATTGTTCTAGGGCAAGTGTGCTTCAATTTTACACCCCAAGTACAACTATAGTTATCATCATAGTCGTATGATTGCGTGTTGCTGATAACAATTTGTCTTTTTGATTTGTTAATTCCCTACCCAGGCCCTCCACACGGCGGACCACACAGGGGACCGCCACCCCGCATGCCTCCTAGGCCACCCAGATATTAGGACCACTAGCAAGCTATCGTCATGGGTCCTGCATTTGGACCGAACCAATTTTCCAGGACCAGCTACAACCCATCATCATGATTACTACATCTAGCAGGAATGCCAGTTTTCAGGATATTTTCATACCATAGTTTAGGCTTTTTTGTGTACAAACTAGCTCATTCTAGGTGATTTTCAGGCCCTCTAATCAATCCTAATTGGCATCCCTGATCTAGACATCATGATCTTGTGAATGTTTACCACACACATAATTTAGGACCAGTTCAAAGTTATTTTTGTGGTTTCTACATCCTGACCTTGTTTCCGATGGACGCAAGTCTGCCAGGCCACCTGCATGATTATAGATCTTATAACCAGGTACCAGCTATCATCGCGGTTCCTGCATCCAGACTTTGTTACCTGTTAGGTTAAAGTCTCCTATACCTCATAGATATTAGGACCCGCCTCAACTACCATCATCATCCCTGCATCCCGACCTTATCGTCTAAGTCTTAGAAGAAACAATTCTTGAGGAGGAAGTAAAGTACGATACAGTGCTCAATGTGACATACAGACAGGACAGCCATCATTTTGTCCTGTCTTTCATATATTCTTATCTTCCAATTACCCATACAGGCCTGAAGGGGACCATAGGGGTGTTTCACAAAGATCCTAAGTTGAACTTATCTCTAAGTTGGCCTTAACAATTATGAAAAGCCATTAGCATCTTTGAAAATATTTTGTAAAAATTATTTTAAAAGGCTTAAATGTTGATTCAAATCTTTCATATTTTCTATTATCAAGGATATTTTATGTTCTTGATGTAGAATTTATGAAAAGTCTAAAATACTTGATTTTTTGCTTTAGAATGTATTTTATTTTAAGGCTACAAATGGCTCTTCATAATGTTTAAGTCCAACTAAGAGTTAAGTTCAACTTAGGATCTTTGTGAAACAACCCCCATATCTTGTTATTCTATCAAGCCTCTGAACGCACCCAAGAGAACTTCTTGTCACCACGTAAAAGAATTGCTAATGTTCTACCTCTGTGATGTCAGAACAGTCGTCTCCTAACCCTGTCATACATATTCTTATCATCCTGGCTGCTCATGGCAATGACCAGAATAATGTTCTTACCCTTTATCTTGCTGTTCCCTTCCCTTTACTTTCTGAAAAGCACCCTAAATGAGACATCTTGGGTGTTGTCACTTACACAATTGCTTATGGATGACCTCTATGATGAAAGAACAGTTTCCTTAGCCCTTCCGATCAGCATACTGCTTGTTTCTAATAAAGGGATAGTTGAGTTATTTTGTGAGATAATGAAAACCTGAGTGTCAAATTTGAAAGAACATAATATTTCAATGTGAAAATCATCTTTGTTTGATCAAAATCAGTTCAGAGACGGCTGAAATATAACGATTTGTAATACTTGTGTACCACAACAAATATTAGATATTTTGAAAAATTTGAAAAAACCGTTGAAAAAAACAAAATAACGCCTTTTACGTCCTATTTCAGCCAATGCCGATCGTTATTTTTATTTTGGGTTGGCATTTTCGTGTTGCTTATATTACCCACAATTGGCCGGCTCATGTATTGTTATTTTTAAATCAAATAATAAATTAACGGTCATCGTGTTTTTTGAAAGTGGAGCTGAATTGGTATGATCGTATTGGCTAAAATTTCACACATTTTGGGGCTAAAATTACCTTCAGAGCAATCTGAGGTTCTAAAAGGGCACTATAAATGTCATAGATAGGAATAAGAGCAATAACCATGTACTTTGAAGGCATTTGCGGTCTGAAAACAGAACTCAACTATCCCTTTAAGCCTAAATAATGAACACAATCGCAAAGACTTTGCAAAAATGGACTCAATGGCAATTTCAGTACCCTATTATTTATCATAGATATAGTGTTTGGATTATGAAATATGTCATTGTAATTTAATTTTTACACATTTCAATGAGTGATGGGCAAGGCTATTGAAAATGTCTGTAGGTTATCAAATGTTTTTGCGACCATGTTCATTATTTAGTACGGTACACCTGGGGGGGGGGTGTTTAACAAAGATCCTGAGTTGAACTTATTTGACTTAGCAATTATGGAAAGCCGGTAGCATCTTTGAAAATATTTTTTTACAGTTATTTTAAAAGGCATAAAATGTTGATTCAAATCATTCATATTTTCTATTATCAAGGAGATTTTATGTTCTTGGTGTGGGATTTATGAAAAGTCTGAAATATTTCAATTTTTGCTTTCGAATATATTTTTTTTTTAAGGCTACGAATGGCTCTTCATAATGTTTAAGTCCAACTTAGAGTTAAGTTCGACTTAGGATCTTTGTGAAACATCCCCCAGACCAACACTTAATATCATTGAGTTTAGCTTGATATAGGAAGTGAACACAAACAATCATAGAATTGCTTTGTATTGTCCATTGTACTTCTTTTTCTTCATCAAATATTTGTAAGAATAGTCTACCCTTGTCTTCTGATGTTTCCTCATTTTTTATACTTCTTGCTTGGTTGCAAGATGGAAAATAATAAATTACAATGGAAAAATATATATCATATGGAGTACCCTCGGTTATTGTCATTATTACAACCACTTTGGTCCAAATGCAAAATATAGTTCCATTTATACCAGATGGAAAACCTCCCAGGAACTATGGTATGAGATGTAAATAGAATATTGTCACTTCTCTCTCTTTAGGAGATTTTTGTTTTTAAACATTTTCCCTTCTTATTTTTTTTTTGTATCGAAAGCTGTAAAGTTTGAATAAATAAATTTGTAAATATGCTCATAAAATTGAAGAAAATGTGAGTGTGTTGTTTGTTGTGTATCATTTGTAAATACATGTATATTAGTGATTTAAAAGTCAACATTTGGGTCAATAAAGGCATTTTTTCCTGCTTTAATCTGTTCTTTAAAAATGACAAATTTCCACTTGTGTTGTAATCCATCAACTAATACCAGATCTGAATGTGTGTGTTTGTTTGCTTGTAACTATGCAACCAGAGGACCAACGCCTTCAAAGATAAAGTTGAGTTCTGGTCATGCGAGTGAAAGAAACGATGTGGAATCGATCAGAAAAGTTGATCATCTGGCATATTGTGTGTACTGCAAGGTTCTGGAATCATCGAAATGATAAGAAATTTTGCACAGTCTTGGTAAAGTAACAAGCACTGTACACAGAAAGATGTATATGGGACTACACAAACATGTGGCATAAATTCAGGCCTCATTTCTAAGCTGTTACTTGTCATATTTAGAATATGAAGGCATTTGAAGAGCCATGCTCTTCAGGGAACATTTTTTCTCTGATGTTCTCCCACACCTGCATAATAGTAATGATAAGGCTCACAGATTATTTTTCACCTCTCCCCAGAATTCAACCTTCTCTTTAACATGTTCTTTAAAAAAATGACAAGTGACCACTTTTGTTGTAATACATCAACTTGAACAATATCTGAATTTGTACGTTCACAAGCGATGTAAAGTGCTCATAATAGAGCAAATCAGCCAGTACCAGAATAGGGATAGATTCATCCTATGAAAATTGACCCCAAAATGTGATTTCTTTCTTTAAAAAATCGAGCTTTCTAGAGCTACTTTTTAAAGGTCTTTTATGTTTAGTGTATAGTGTAAGAAACAATTATGAAGGAAATCTTTATTTTTGTTAGTTTTTGTTTTTGTTCTTGTCTTTATATCGACCTATCCATGTGTACACGGCACGAAATGGGATCTCTTTCTCATTCAAACAAGACTTTCTTATTACAACATAATACATGGAAAATAAATATCCAAATTGATGAGGACACACATTCAAAATCACCTGCCCACTTCACATGAATGGATCAACTTTGGAAGCTATTACGGATGTGAGATGGCAAAAAGCCAATTAATTTGTGATGGTTACTTCATGGAAAACACCCGAGGAAAGGTTGTTTGTTGATCGGAATTACACCTCTTTGATATGCAATCATGCGCATACATGCATGCCAAATGAACTATTAGAGAGGATAAAAATGACAACAAGTTGCCCTTTGTCAGCTAATATGTGCTGCACATGACAATTTGGAAAGAAATAGTAAAAACAAGATTTAATTCAATAATTGATATTTAAATCATTCACTTTCTCGCTCTTTCTACCTCTCATCTGCATGTATTTACCTGTAAGTCTTCCGATCAGTTTGGTTATCTGTCTTCATTAGTTTGTCAAGTTTTCCCCTTATTACCTCCACCCCCCCCCCCCCCACATACCCTGTATCTCTCCCTCTCTCTCTCTCTCTCTCTTTCTCTCTTTCTTCTTCTTTTTCTTCTCTCTCTATATCTCACTTTCTCTCTCTCCCCTCTCTCTCTCTCTCTCTCTCTCTCTCTCTCTCTCTCTCTCCCTCCCCCCTTTCCCTTTCTTTCTTTCCACCCTTTCTTCCTCCCTCCCCCTCATTCTTTCTCTCCCTTCTCACATTCTTGTACATACACCCCTTCAGTCTCTCTCTCTCTCTCTCTATTTTTTCTTTGCCTCTCTCTCCCTCTCTACCTTTCCTTCTTCCCCTTTCGCTATAATCCTCTTACAGGTACTAAGCTGCATAGAGTAAAACTTCAATTCCAGTACGGTACTCACGATCAAAAAAAAATCCTCTCTTTTAGCCATATTTTCAGCCGACGTCATTTATGGCAAAATGCCAATACACGTTTATTTTTCATTTAACTAGAATCGTGATGAAACAAAACTTCAGTTCTATTGATGATATTGTTGTCAACATTTGTAGACGAATTTATTACTCTTGGTGAAAAGAACCCTAAAATTGAGAACAAAACGCACAAATCCCAATAATTTGGCATCATGCTTGTTAAACAGACGAATATATATTATCATTACTCATGAGACTGTCGTGTAATTCTTCTTCTTTGTCTTCTCTTTCTTCTTCTTGTTCTTCTTCTTCTACTTCTTCTACTACTTCTCCTCCTTATCCTTCTCCTTCCCCACCTAATTTTTCCTTCCTCTTCTCCTTCTCCTCCTCCTCCTCCTCCCTCTCTCTCTCTACGTTTCATAGCAAAACTCATTACTGTCGGATTATGTAATCAACCAGCATATGTCATTCCCTGTTGCTTCACTATTCCAAGAAATGAAGCTCATTAAGCATAATAATAAGTACTTGTTCAGAATATTTTTGTGAATGATCAGTAGTTCACCGCTCCTTTTTGTGAATACATATCTGAGGGGGGATACGATGAGAATATATTCGTACGGCTTCAAAATACTACTGGTCAAAATGTAAACATCAATACAATTTGAAAGGGCAATTCGTAAAGAGTGACGATAACCTCTGAAATATGGCTATGGCTTCGTACAAGGCATTTATTTTTGCCACTTAGGTTGAAATTATCACTTTTAGTAATTCTATTCTGCATAAGAAGAATGATTTAAAGATCAGTTCCGTGTACATGTTCTCTCCAATTTTTTCTAACTTTTGATGTATTTTACGGTTGTACTATCTTTCCTTAACTTTCTTTCTCCATCCCTCCACCCCTTCCCCTCTCTCTCTCCCTCTCTCCCTCTCTCCACCCCCTCCCTCTCTCTCTCTCTCTCTCTCTTTCCACCATATTCCTTTCACCTCTCCAAGTAATATCGCACTTCAGTTTCTCCCTCTCTCCCCAAACCTTCTCTCTCTCTCTCTATCATTCCATCCATCTCTCTTTCTACAATGACATTAATCAATTAATCAGTCAAAGAGTCTGTGGTATGAGGTAGTCAAGACAGTTTTCTTGGTGTTTATTTAATGCAGCTTCATTATATATATATTTTTTTCAAATTATGTGTAACAATATAAACCTCTTGAAACATCAGGTCACTCCAACCCACGAGGCAAAAAAAAAATAACAATAATAATGGATGCATTTCAATTTCTTCGCTCTCCCTCCTCCTCTCCGTCCCAGAAAACAAACAAAAAATCCATATGTAAATTTGCTTGAATAATTATCAGCAGTAGGCAAAAAACACACATGTATTATTACAGAAAGCTATTCATGAATATTCAAATAGGTTACACACATGGCTTATGAATTATTCATGACATGATGAATGAAAACATTTGTACATAAATGTTTGCTTTTGACATAAAGCTACATCACACATTTTTAAAAAAGATGCAATTATTTTAAATTCTCTTTGTTCCAAGCATTTTAAAAGAAAATGCTGAAGGAACGATCTCATCCAACCACATCGCTGACAATATCATCTCCTAAAATCGGTTTCATGGAAAAAGGGCGATAGAAAATCAGAATCCGAGATGGATCTATTGCCTGTCAGGGCCAGAAAGGCATTAACTGTGTGTTAAAGTATATACAAGTCAATGCCCTACTGGCCCCAAACAGACAATCAATACAATCACTACATGTATGCAGTCATAATCCTCATCATTCAGATTCTCTGCTTTAACGACCTTTTGGCCCAAACCCGACCCATCATACGTTGGCATTTCAGTCTTTTTCTAAACTACTTCAAACCACTCCTCGAGAAACGTCTCTTGGCTACGGTCTATTCTATTTGCAACAATCGGTTCCCAAATGCCCTTTGATTCTCACATTCAGTGCATACACATTGAGAAATCAGTTTCTAACCTCTGTACAAAATATCAAATTTGGTCTCTATGGAGCCAGAAGGGCATTAACTCATATACTTCAACACAGAGTTAATGCCCTCCTGGCTCTCAACAGACTATCGACTCTTTTCTGATTAAAAAGCGAGATTTCTAAAGGCTTTCCATCATGATGTGAGAAAATGCTTCATATTCTTAATCCTAGCTTCCAGCCCGCTTCCCACACCCCAATAGCATCTACACCCCTTTCCGTTAGTATCGTCTGTTGACAGCCAAAAGGGCGTTAAGATGCACCATTTGACACAAGTTAAGGCCTTTTCGGCTCTCAGCAGATAGTGTATCCTTTCAATATTGCTTAGCAATGTCAAATGAATGTCATCCTGTTTTAAGCTCCCCATGAAGCCAATATTTTCCTTTTTGGGGTGGGGGGTGGGGGTTGAGGGGGAGAGGGGTAGTTCATTTCATCCTCCTCTCAAGACATAGCTTCAAGCTCAACATTTTGCATCAGCTCTTTGTATTTACACCAAAGAGCCTACCCAGAAGCGGCATTTGGCATTGGAAACGAATATGTTGCAAAAACGTACAAGACATTCCGACCTAGTGGATATCTACTGCATAGTCAATACTACAATAACACTTTTCTCCATTTTTCGTTAGACATTTTAGACATTACATCAGCAGTACATTTTCAGCAATGTACACACACAAAATTCTTTCTGACCTTCGGGTGTTTTCACCTCCACTGCGAGAAAAAAAACAATAACACTTTGACTATTGTTTGTATCATTATTAAAATTCTGAAAATTATATAATATATATATATATTTTTAAACATATACATATATTTCTGAAACCCTTGTACAGTATCTACATGTACACTTGCATCAGCTTTTAAAACGAGACATGAGAAACACACACACTGTACAAATGGAGAGAATCATGCGCTAGTTACAATAAAAGCATTGATTTTTTAGCATTTCTCAATCTCCTAATCCACATAATTATTCTGTACAAAGCAATACTATTATATATTTACGAAATGTACATACCCATACATGCGTGATTTAGTTGTGCTTTTGGCCGTTTTGACGCACATGATCACATTTGAACAGTGAGGTTAGTTCCACATTTTTTCCATCCTCTGACAACAACAAAAATGTTTTAAAATCAGAAATGGAGCCCTCGTAGGGCACACACACGCAGACACCCACAAACACACACACACGCACACTGACCGAGTGGATCTCAAGATGCCTTGCCTTAGCTTTAGCCCAACATGACAACAAACCATGGATTCAAAATAATAGTAGCACCAGTTTTAAATTTGATTCTTTCTTGATCTCTGTCATGTTTCATGATGCTCAAAGCAGTGTAGACAAAGCATTATGGACTTCAGTATTTTTGTTATGTTTGGCCAGAAAAAATTCAGATAAGTAAATTCCAACTTCAGGTCTTTCCTTTTTCTTAAAAAAAAAAGCAACTGAAAAATTGCTACACATGTACAGTTTATTAATGCCATCGTGAAATTCATTCCATCATTTCTTTTGGAAAAGATGAACTGTTTCTTTCAGCTGGTCCCCTATTTCTGGCAACAACAAAAATCAGATGCATTTCAAGCAAGCTGGTCAATATATTTCAAACATAAGACACATATTCCACACACTAAAAGTGATGTTATAATGATGATATAACCAAGCTAAAAGCTAAAGATGCGGGAAAGGGAACGAACGGTCACAAAGCCATTTTTAATAAATAAATTCTGATTAAAATATTTCAAAAATCAATGCTCCCTAGTCTTTCATTCCGAGAAACTGCAATAGCTACACACGATGACTGACTGCTATCTGTTGTTATTGATGCTAGTTGGTTTAAATGTAGTTTGATAAAGACGCTTTGATGTATTTCACAATAAAAATACTAATCATACTTTTTTGTTTAGTTTCGTTTAAAAGAAAGGGGACAGGCAAAAGCTTCCCCCATTCTTCACTGTGACATAATTAGAGTGTTGGTTCTTTGTTGAGGCTGTAATATTTTAACCAATGTTTAAGAGAGGAAGATTAGTGGCAGAGCAATAAGAAAGTGTTAAAACTGCCAATTTGAAAGCAACAAAAATGAGGAGGAAAAAATCAATGTTTGTTAAAGTTTTCTATCATAGTCATCTAAACACAAAGTTTGGCCATCTTGGTTTCAGTTGGTCACGACATGGCATATACTCCTATGTTTCGTACTTGCCCAACAAAGCAGTATTCACCATACTGTACCCAACTGGAACTGGGTTGGCCAAACTCTGTGTAGAGATGGCTCTGGTTTGTACCAATGTGCGCATTAATCATGATGGTTTCTAACTTTTCTTTGATGGTGTAAACCCGTCCATATGGCAGAGAAAAGAGAGTTGAGGCAGCCATTTGATCCTATAATCACCCATTCCATAAAAAATTGATTTCTTAAAATAAAATCAAAGTAAAATTCAAATAGAATCACACAAATACATTCTGCCGTAATGCCCATTCAATCCTGAACTGAATACATCTTCTCATGCTTTGATCATCCTATGACCTTCCCTCCCCTCTGAATTTGTTGTGGATTTTTGAAGAACGATTCTCTCATTGGCATACCAGTAAACTTGGTGGCTATCTAGTCATAATAGCCTCAACTCGCAACTTTGTTTCTCCTTTTATTCACATTGTTTGGCACTATGCTCTCTACAAGACATGACTTTACAAAAAAATGGGGCTATAACCTATACATCAATGTGACCTAAAAAAGGATTATATTTTTTTAATAAAATGCAGCATTTTGTAATTTTCACCATGAAAATAAACATACTGGCCGAAACAATTTAACTGCACAGTGAACCACGAGCTCCTACTAATTATACAGCAAAAATTAAAATAAAACAAAATTACAATACATTATATACAAAAGAAAGGACAAGAAATGGTTCTGCTTTGACATCAAACCTTCTGTACATTAATTGACACAAATGAGGTATTTTTTTTATAAAGATGACTTGTTTACAAGAAAATTAAAAATTGATTGATCAAAATAAATCAAGAATTCAATTATTAGAATAAAAATGCATTGCGTAAAATTTCAATAAAAGTACCTAGAATGGCCTATTCTAAAAGGTGAACCTACAGAGTATGCATAAAAGTCAAGCCTTATCCACTGCCACATGTCAGCTCCAATCAGAGCCAGACAGTTGTTAACTCTGTATATGAGGATACACGTTTAACGTCCTTCTCGCTCTTAAGAGGTGAAATGCTCTACGAGCTTCAACATGAGCTTTGTCGGGCCGGGCTACTCTTAGCAAAATAACAAAGGTGGCAAAATCTGGAATTGCCCCTAACATTGTCATTATTGGTGTGCCTCAGGGGGGTGTATTATCCCCAGTGCTATTTCCACTGTACACACATGAATGTGTTAGCATGGAGGCCAATGTGAATACAGTATGAACTTAATTTCAATATTCCAACAGCAAAACACACCGACATGGAGTCCATACTTGAAACACAGACGAAGAAAGAAAAATAATCAAACTACCAAAAAGAAGGGGAATGAGAGATAATGGTTCACAAATCACAAGTCAAAATACCTAGCCATAATACTGCTTCACTCTTACGTATATATAGTATATTTCTGTTATCATATATGTTCTATATATATATTTACATGCATGTTGATATATTTATATGTATTTATCCCTGTATCTACATAAAATTCTTTACAAGCAAAATCAGCTTTGCAGACCGTTTCAATTTTAGCTCCTTTTCAAACTATGCCGAACATGATAAAATCATAGTCCACTGTAGTACAATATAGGCATAGGAAACATTAGGACACAACAAATATTTTAAAACAATTTCCTCCCTACTCAACAAATTAAAATGCTGATATTTCATTCAAAACATACACACACAAATTCTTCCACAAAAATTGTTTAAACAAACAAACAAAAGAATAAAAATCACAATACCTACTGATTTACTCGTCAAAAAGCCGTTTTGAAAACGACCATCAAATTCCAAATTACAACATGACTAATAACAAACAACAGCATGGAACAACGATGCTAGTAAACAATAAAAATGAGAATAAAATAATCAAAAATTACCCGTTTTTTATTTCTTTCAATCTATTTCAAAGCAAGGAACCAACACAAATGGTTTCCCTAGCCGTACAAAAACAACAAAAAAGACAGAAAATAAAGAACATTCAGTCTCACCAAAACCATAGTTATTCTTTATCTTCTTCCTGAAAAAGTACTAATTATGTTTCTCTCTTCCTGATATCATATTAGAGCATCTTTCTCTTTTTTTTTTCTTCACTCTTTTGCTTCGATTATGATAATCATTCCTGCCATTCACCTCCAAAGTACATGCCGCACAAATAAAACTTCTTTATCTCTTTTCAGTACTTAAGAATTTTAAAAAATGCACAAATATAAACAAAAAGGCTTGTAATGATATCATCTCTTCATCTTAGAAATGATATAGAAATGTGTATCTTTGTCAAGAGAAATTGATGCAATCTTTGTTGCTTTTTGCCACTATAATCTATGATTTTGTGATCAATTTGATTGTATATTAAATAAATTCATATATTCATTAGACAATTAATAGATTTAAGAGATGTTGGTGATTTTTTTTTGCAGTTCACATATCAGACGAATTACCTTCTCTGCAATGAACTTCTATCAAATCACCAAAAGAAAAAAGAAATTCAAGACATCAAAAGGTTGAAGCTTGAGCTAAATATAACAAATGGTTTAAGGCAATAACATCAAACATACAAGAAGCCGTATGAGGTTTCATTCCTTGAAAGAAAGCTACTTTTCTGTCCCCATTTCACTCCCTTCACGAGCAACATGCGTGAATTCCCAACATTTTTGCAACCCTCTTCTTTTTTAAATAAAAGAAGTCTTTTCGTTTTTTTGCAACAAAAAGCCACAAAAACACAATAACATAGAGGGAGAGAGGAGTATGACATGGGTTACGAACAAGTTTTAACAGCAACATATCTTATGGCCCCTTTCACACCGGTAACAAAACGGACCCCAAACCGACTATAGACCAAACAAAAGGTTATCGATCAGTATGGAGCCAGTTTGGTGGTGTGAAGGGGTATCACCAAACTCGGACACGGAAGAGAAAATAGATTTTTTGATTGTCGTGCACTGTTCAGAGGTGATTATCAGGTTAGCATCAATCAATCTATCAATACTTTTAATAGTTTTTATTCTCCTAGTGGAACACAAAGTTAATGAGGTATTTTATTGACATTTCAATAGACGTTGAAGCGAAACAAGATTATTTTTTTTCTCCTTAAAATTGTTTTGTAAGGCAAGATAAAAAATATCGCACCAATTTGCCCAAAAACATGAGGTAAAAGTTTTTTGAAGGAAGTTAGGCAATTTCTTTCTTTTTTTTTCAGATTCAAAATGAGAACATATTCCAGCTGCAAATATGAGATTATAATAACAATGAACAAACAATAAAATTCATGCAAAAACTTATCCATACCTCCAACCATCACTATAGAAGTATCGTAGTCATTCAACAAACATAACCCAGATAAAATAATATAGAATAGCTGCTTGTCAAAAACTTGTTAACTAGCGGACATAAACAAAAATAGTGATTAAATCCTCATTTTCATCTGAATCAAATCATACAATGCTCTGGCCTCTGTCATGAATAACAGTCCGTCAAAATATTGACAAAGAATTCAAATGTACATCCATGAAAACATATCTAGGAAACAAATATATAATATTCATTGGCAGTGATCTTAGTCTTATACACAAGAATTTTGAAATGCTGGCAAAAAAAATCTAAAAAAATTGAATATACATCACATTATGTATATCATATATCTACATATATATATCTATATATGCTTGTAAATTTGTTATGCATACTTTAATTTGCAAAGTAATGGAAACATCTCTGAAACATGTACATGCCTGCGAAGAGAAACAAAAGGGTTGCGATGGCTATAGTGTAACGCACGGATGAGAAATGGAGTCATCGGTATGCAAAATTACAGCGGTCGACTCGAAACGAGTCGCGTTTGGCATCTAATTCACACATAGACATCATTGACTGTATGTACACGAAGCAGTGGACGTCAATATAAGTGACAAGGGTTTACTACTTCAGACGAGCTAAGAGCGAGGACAGAAATAACTCAGGCACTACGTCTCCTTCACGATGCGGTTTGTTGGCGCGATATGGACGCAAGCGTTGCCGTGGCGTTACCAGCTCTCTCCGACGCACAGCTACATTACATCATCATCTGGATTCACAGACAGACTCCTGGTTTGCGACGACCAGAAACTTTTTCCGTTATGCAAACACCGGAGTCCGCCGCCTTCCCTTGTTCCGATTCAAACCTGACGTCAGAGTCCCTCAGGTATAACCTACACCTCACTTTGCGGACACCTGCCAACGTCCTCCTCTTTTGATGTCTCTGAAGATTCTTCAATGTCCTCTATTTCTTGCTTCACCACCACTTTCTTCTTTTCCACCACCTTCTGTCCATCTTTCACATCACCAGAGTCTAAACTACTGTCCCTGATTGGTGATTGGTCTAATCTCTCTTCCTTCTCCTTCTCTTTCTCCTCCTCCTCCTCTGTCCCCTTCTCTCCATCCTTGGTGGCCTCATCGCCTTTTCCTTTCTGGGACCTCTTCAGATCTCTCCGGAGCTGGTCTCTCTCTTCCTCCAGATCCCTCACTCGATCCTTGAGGTATTCGTTCTGCGATCCCAGGCGTTCATTGTCCCTGCCGATCTCGTTAGATTTCTCGCTTCGTCGGCTCCGGGCCAGCTCCAGGTCTCGCTTGAGGCGCTGGCGCGACTCGTTCGACTCCCGGAGCTTCCTCTCGTACTCGATCCTGACCCGGTCGAGCTCCTTGCGCAGTGAGCGCTTGGATTCCATGGCCTCCCTGATTTTGTCTTTCTTGGTCAGTCTCAAGAACTCCATCTCCTGCAAAGAACAATCAAGCACACAACAAGATAAGTTTACAGAACAGTAAGTTATCACCATGTTGAACAAATCCCTTTTGTTTGTGTGAGCTCCTTCTTTATTTATTGAATACGAAAGTAACATTTCCTTAAGGCAGGGCTCGACAATAACAGATACCTGTGACACGTGCCCAAAATCCAAGCCCGGACATATAGAGTAAATCCTGACCCCTTTGCACAAAAATTTAGGTTAGATTTTACAACTTCTTCTTCTAATTGAACTTTCAAGATTTTAAATCACATTTCTATCATTAACGGAAATCATTACTTTCACCCAGGACTTCATATTTAACCTAACCTTAAACTAACCACAACCATTATCCTAACAATTGAACATTGCCAGCGCCACTGCCAGGTCACCCCAACACCTCAACACCATGGACAAGGAATGACCGTTTTGGGCTGTCAGAGGGGTCAAAGGTCATTGAGAGATTCTTACCTGTTGGAAATTCCTCTTGGCTGCGAGTGCGCCCTGTAACCTCTCCTCCTGCCTGATTCGTATCCTGGCCAGCTCGTGGAGGAGCTTCTCTCGCCCCGCCCTGGTGTCCAGGGCGTCGCTCTCCAGGAGCATCTTCTTGACCATCTCAATCTCCTGCTCCATCGTGCTCTCAGGATGGACTTCAAGGTCTTCTGTAAGGGGGGCAAAGGTCAGAGGTCAGGTTAGGAATAGGGAATTGCATCACGTAATGGTAAATAATCTCTCTCTTTTTCTGTTAATTCTTTTCTTTTTTCATTTCTCTTTTTTTCTCTTCTTTTATCCCTCACGTTTCCTTTCTTTCTCTCTCTCACTTTCTATCCTGTTGCTAATCGCTACTTCTTTCTCTTTCTCCCAAGTCCTATATTCCTATCATTGTCTCCTTTTTCTTTTGTACCTCTCTTCTACACAAACTCCTCCTTCATTTTCTCTCACCTTCTCGACTTCTCCTTTCCTCCAATCTATCTCCCCCGTTCTATTTTCTCCCTCTGTACCCTTCCATCCTTTTCTGTTCTTCCATATTTTCTCTCTTCCCTTCCCTCTCCCCATGTCTATCCTTTGCCCGCTTTCCATCTCTCCTACCGCCCTCCCCCACTCGCCACCTCCTCTGCATCCCCCCTCCCCATATCCCCCATACCCTTCCCCCTCTACCCCTTAACCATTTCCTCTCTGCTTTCCTTTCCCCCCCCCCCCCCCTTTCTCCTCCTCGTATTACTCACCGCACATTCTTGAAGTCAATGCTTCAGTATCTTTCAAAAAATGTTACCCCTTTTCATGTACAAATTGTCTAAGCAACAGTACTACTACTTACCGCATTTGATATCTCTTTCTTTCTCTCCATCTGGCGACATTGATTCTTTGGATGATGGTGATAGTTTCAAGGGTGGCGCCAAGGCAACGTTGGGTGCAAACTGGCTGTCAAACCTGGGGGGAAAAAAAGTTTATATTTTAGGGTGTTGTAACTATGCCTCACACACTGTTGCTGTCCTCTTTCTGATCTTCACAATGTCTACAAGATTGATACACTGTCTGAAACAATGAATAAGTCTAGTTTGATCTCCATTCCAAGAACTGTAATACTACTGACCATTTCTTGTTACTTTTCTTTGTGTTTGATTGTAGGGGGGGGGGGTGAGCATTGATGTGTTATAGCTTTAGAACATTAACAATACAGACTATCGGTAGACAACTTAAAGTATATTTTTTAGCCGTCTATTAATTATTTAAAAAATGAACAAATAATAAATAAATAAGAACATCTCAATGTTGTTGCATTTGGGGAGGGTTGAGTAAGGGATGTCTTCCAACATTTTTACAGCAGTGAAATAGAAAAGTATCATACCAACTCTATGTCATACCATCACAAACTTCATTATGAATGGTGACCATTTCTCATACATGTCTCCCTCCCTACCACATGTCGCTAGCATTAGACTTACTTGGAAGCTGCAGTGTGGGGCACCACTCTCTCTGGGTTGAGGAGGACTGGAGGTCCCATGCTGAGGTAGGTTGGCATCCCACGGCTGAAGGGCAAAACAAAGAAACAAAACATGAATACAAATTAGAGGCTGGTTCACACTGGACCAAAAAAACATGGCATAGCTGAGTTCACACTTAACTTTCACCAAGAGGGCCTCAGGAAAGCTGTTTCAAATTGGGGTCTGTATGTGCCAGACCCCTCTATAAATTGTGATTACTTCTTGTTTTTGTTGTTTTGTTTTGTTGTGTTTGTTTGTTTGTTTGTTGTTGTTGTTGTTGTTGTTTGGGGGGAGGGGTCTCGAGAAGAACTTTGCAAGTCTGTGCTTAGCCTTTCAGTAGCCCAGTACATGTTAAGCCCTGTATAGTAGCAGAGAAAATTGCCCAACCCCTCAGTTTTAGTAAACAACGTTCACACAAACATGTCCATTTGAATACGGTATGTCGTTTTAAGTTGAAACACATAGGTTTTCCCCCTCTGAACAGGAAAACTCACATCGATTCAAACTGACAGGATCCAAGTTTCAGACCTTATGACACCGTCTGCATCCAGCTATCATCACACCCATTGTTCCTTTCCTTCGGGGAGATTAAAATCATTCCCACAATCCTCTATTCTTTAACCACGCGGCTTCCTCTCCCCGCTTCCTCCGCAAACACAAAAGCTACTTCTTAACCTTGAAGGTCAACGTGTATTTAGTCAGAACTGACAACACACATTCAGAATGTACAGACGTAAACTTGTATGTATGCGGAACGAATGCAAGTAGGCTCATGGCAAATTATGAAGCCTATATCTATGTACCATATGTGTATATTCACATGAAGAATTGACTTGCTATTTCTGGAAAGCTTATAATCAGGAATCCAATTGATTATAGGTTCATGGACATACTTGTAGCCAGATTAAAATAGCTGTAGGGAGGTCATCAACAACTTTTTCAGAACTTGAATCATATAAATGATTGTTTGATCTTCCCACAACCTCATAAATGTATATGACCATCCATGTATTAAAGGTCACTTTTGGTCACGAAGATGTATTTGTATGGATTCTGTAATGATTGTCTACACTAGATGGAGATCCTGCATGGCCACTTCCGATAAATACACATCTAAAATCAAACTTTATATCCTCCCTTTCTTATGTTTCTTTCATATTGTCCAGAGGAGATTAGCGATTTTGCAACGTCCTGATCAATGACCTCGAGGTCAAACCACTATCCTCACCACAGAGGAGAAAGTAACCGTCAGACATCCTGCTTTATTAAATAGACTTGAGCAATATTTTTCTACCAACTTAATTGTGACAAACAGTGATGGTTGAAAGGAAATTGTGCTCCGCTCACATGACCTTTTTTGGGCAACCGAAGTCAAAGGAGAAAGTCTTTGGATGAATCGCCAATCTTGAAAACCTGGTTTATTCACTCGGTATTGATTTCTATAAAGTGCTATTGTAGGGGCAATGCCCGATATATACTGGCGAATGATATATATATGCCTAAAATAACATCTTTATCTTTGTTATTATTATGACTGATACCACTGCAAGGCTTGGTTCAGACATGACAAAGTAAACCCCGCATCAAAACAAAATTGAGGCAAAAAAAAACAACTTTTGTTCGATTAGGGCGAGTGATATGAATAGCAAAGTGCAACAAAGGCCTCAAAGGTCCGTATACTCTATGACCTACATGTATGTGTTATAACATCAATATTTGTGATGTATCTTATCTTATATCATTTGACTTTGCCTTTGCCTTTTCTTATCTTTAGGTGGTTTACTTTGTCACGTTTGAATGAGCCTGTATCGTCTTCATTTCTTACCTGTCTCTGACGAGAACCGTGCCGTGGTCTGGAAGCAGTCCCATCTTGCCGCCGCCGCCCTCTTTGTTGAGGATGCTCGGCGACCAAGGACGGAAAGCGGAGGGTCTCTGGAAGGGCGTCGACCCCGGCCATGACGACGTGATGATCGCATCTTTCCCCATCTCGTCGTCATCCTCCAACCCTTCTCCTTTGTGTCTCTTGGCATTCCCGTTCTCGTCGAGCCCCTGCTGTAGAAGAGAAAAAGAAGGTAGTTTGATTAATTAGGGTTGTTTCTATCTCTCAGTATGTATCGCAAATTTCATACAATGATTTAAATGAATCTTGTGCTAGATTTAGTCCAACAGACCTGGTGAGTGTTGACCATCAATATATGATATGACCCTACAATGCAAAGCATAATATATATATGCCAAAGCTACGGATAAATAATAACAGCATTATCATTATTACCACTATCATTATCATCACCAACATCACAATCTTCATCAACATCATCATCATCGCGACAAACATGATTAATGGAGAGATATAGAGAGGGGGAAAGAGGGGGAGGGGGAGGGGAGGGGGAGGGGGAGGGGAGGGGGAGAGAGGGGAGGGGAGGAGAGAGAAGTAGCGAGGGGAGGGGGAGAGGGAAGGGAAGGAGAGAGAAGTAGGAAGGAGAGAGAAATAGGAGAGAGAGAAGTAGGGGAGAGAGAAGTAGGGAAGAGCCTGGTGGAAATGTGGAGAGAAGAATCTTTGTTGCATGAAGTAGCATTTAATGAGGAAGAAGAAGAGAGAGGGGGGAGATAGCGAGAGCGAGAGAGAGAGGGAGAGAGGGGGAAAGAGAGAGAGAGGGAGAGAGGGGGAAAGAGAAGGCGAGAGAGATAACAAAGACCTTCCCCCCTGCTCCCCTTCCATTTCACCCCTTCACCCTTTCACCTTTTACAATGAGCCAAGACCTGGTATAGTGGTAGAGAGAGGGTTCACGGAGTGCCCTGCTTTTCAAAGCACTACCATTTTGAAACACCACGTGGTCCTCTACAGAATGCCCATGCCGAGAGCAACAAATCCATTCTGTGTACAAACATTCCATAGCACTATTCATTCAAATAGGCCTACCATTACTTTTTCATTTCAATACAAAATGTAACCATTTTGCAGTAAGTTAGGAAGCATGTTGACATTGAGGTGATTCACAAAACCAAATGCAACTTTTCAGTCAATGTCAACTATACATGCTATAGAATGTCAAAATTCCAATGCTCTCGCTTTGAAACATTGCAATTTGTAACATTTTCATGTGAAAATGTGACTACATCTTCATATGGGTTTCATGGCATTGGCATTTCTCTCCCTTGAAGTTTTATCTTTATTTATGGAACTTCCATTTGCATGTTGGTACCAAGTGGTACGTGTCAATGATATTTATGACGTTTCATTTTCCAAGAACAATTGCAAACATACATAATTGCATATTTATTTCTTAAGCTTATGTCAAGAATACTCTAATCATCTTTGAAGGGATATAAAAGACAACAGAAGGAAGGAAACAGAAATTCCCTGGAAGCGATTGATGACAAACAGAAACCATAACATATCAATATCAATATCAGCCCCCTTGTATACAAACAAACCGTATTGGCAAACAGTGTGTGTACAAAAGCATGTTCTTCTACGACTGCTTTAATCCTGAAGGTAAAACGCTTACACTGCCATCCGATGCATGTATTACCACCGACTCTAGTAGCATGGTGTGTGGGGAACACATAAGGTAAACAGATACCTCATAGAAAAACCTCATAGAATAAAGGGTGGATGGCCGCAGAAACATGGAACACTGCCAAAAACAAGATCCAAACAACCGACGATAATAAAGGACCAACAGAAAGATAGAGAAAAGGCCCTGGGTAAATTGCCTGTGAATTTCAAAAGAAATCCCATTATCTTCTTAGCCCTTCTCGGTTTTTCTTCACCTTTCTTTGAGTTCATGAGATCAGAGTCGTTAGAGAATGTGATTAGTAGAATTTTGTCTAGTACCAGAGAGAGGAGATCGGATTTCACTTTGCTAAATCAAGTCATTTGATATACTATCGTTTGTTCTGCTCCAACAATGTTCCGTATATGTACATGTATACACATTGTATAAAAACTGAGATAAATCTATTTATAGATGAACCCAGTCTACATCGACATACTTCTACCACTCTGCTTTCGAATAGAAAACACCACTTATTTTTCTCTGCATACAAATTCACTAATGGGTAGAATTACTTGAAATATATACTGCTATCACACATTGAATGCCTGTAATGGGAATAAATATAATAAAACTAGCCTTCCAGTGCTAAGGGAAAATGGCAATGCTGGCTACGGGACTATATTCTGAACTTTTAGGAGGGAAGGAGCAGTTTCATTATATTTAATGGCCATTGCAGGTATTCATGCTTCCATTCTGCAACAAGTTCAAGATAACAACAACAACAAATCTAAATCTAAATCTAAAATTAACGAAGGCACACAATCATGTGATATATAGTTTCATTAAAAGTGAAACATTCTCTTGATATAATGCAATTTATGTTAATCATAATGTAGAGGCCAGCAAGAAGGAACAAAAAGAGAATGAGCCCGAGACAGGAATGGCAGTTAGTGGTTAAAAACAAAACCAAGTAGTAGGCCTACATGTACACATAAAACACAACCCTACACGTGTATGATCAGGGTATAATGAATTTACTGGAGTACATTGTACACCTGGCTCTAGGCTACAGCTGTCGGTTCACATACAGGCAATTGCAACACGTTTTAATCCATCTGTTGCTCGAAGTGACGTAGGCAACGTCCTAGCAGCACATGAGAGCTGATTAATGTGACCTCGTCCTACATTCATTGCATGTTTACCAAAGGTATCTCCTGCCTGGTATGACTTGGCCTTTCATCAGTACTTCAGTCTTCAGGCTATTGTTCTTAAACTTCTACCACTTATCCTCGATTTCAATTCGAGATCGATTCTTGGGAGTGGGATTTCAAAAGCAGAAACTATCCGACCCACCAAGGCATTCTTATTGTGGCTCAGGTTGATATCTTCTTAAATCTTTGCATGCGATGTGGACTTGTGGTATGTGAATTTTGTATATTTTTGTAAAGAAAGAAATACAAGAGTACAAGCAGTATACTTCAGGTTCACCGCAAACTACCTGTTTAAGGAACCCATCGTCTCGAATCTATCTCCTAGACAGATGCCATTGTAACTAAAAGGCCCATGACATTAAAGGTATTACAAAGTTTTGGTATGGGGTCATGAATTTGGTTCAAATTAACATATTAGAAGCATATGCGTTCCTACAATATACATTGATCGTTATCGCGGTTGAAATCGAGTCTAAAGTTATGAAATTATAAATAATAAACTCTTTATGTTGTATAGCTCCCTCTCAAGGTCAAGATATTAATTTAGCTATGAAACAATGTTTCTTGACTGAAATCGACCGATTAGCTGTTCCCGTTAGGAAATTATATATCCCAACTACACATTCTGAGATTTTCATGGTCGCAGCTACGATTGTACGGCCATAGGCGCTATTTGAAATTTATCAAAATTTACCGGGAGCACCGGTAAATTTTTATATTCAATTTTTCTCGAAAACAGAAGTGTTTTAGGGGCTAATTTTTTTAGTGCTTATAATACATCCACAGGGGCATCCAAATATATCAAAATTGTTAAGATTCACTATCCACCCAATTTTCAAAATTTCCCAAAACTTTGTATTACCTTTAATGATAACATGACTCATGACTGGAAAAATATTGGATATGAGAAAATTTGAGCTAAAGGCTAATCACTGAGCCAAACAGATGTCCAATAGTCCAATACTTTTTTTTTTTTTTTACTAGTGACCTACTTATTGTTATCTGCAATTAGTGGCATAGTGGCCACCCAGTTGTCCAGCCTGAAAATCTGGACAGCCTGACAAAGGAGACAGATCTCTAAGTTTTTCACTTTAAGGGTAAAGACCAGTATTGGAAACGCCCCAATTTCAAAAAATGAAATGGAAGCTCTCATTACCAATCATGTGAAAGAATATGTTTTGACTAATACATGATGATACAAAACTTGCTGGGAAACCGCCTACTAATTCATATATTTGGTAAATTTGTTTCTCTCATGGTCTGTGAGAGATTATAGGATAGTCCCATATTCATCTTTCTGTGTATAGTGCTTGTAACTTTACGAAGAATGGGCCAAATTTCTTATCATTTTGATGATTCCAGAACCTTGCAGATGCTAGATGATCAACCTTTTCTGATCGATTCCACAACGTTTCTTTCACAATGCAATCGCATGACCATAACTGGTCTTTACCTTTAATGATAGCCACCACAACATAGCCAATTTGCTACGCTTTGCAACCGGAGCAATTAATGCATCTTTAAAGACCGTCTGCATTAGTTTGGCCAGGGGGGATTAGACCTCCCTGCAAAAGTCACTGACAGGTGATTATCTCATCAAATCAGCTCTCAATCAACATAAGAAAAAGAGGATCATGGGGGACCAACAGGGACCAGTTAGGCATTTTTTGCCATATAGAGGGCGCAAGTAGCTATAAGAAGTGCAGTGGGGCTTTAAACACAAATTGGCAGGTACAAGCCTCAGAGATGTTGTGGAGTTCTGTGAGGTGTGTGGAGTTCTGTGAGGTGTTTGGAGAATAGACTAGAGATCAAGCAACAAACATATGCCATCCCTTTGTTGCTTGTTGCCATCTCTGCCCAAGGTCTCCGGGAGAATCCTAGGGTCTTTCTGGCATCGGAACAACACAAACAGAAAGGCCTGAACGCGACCTGGATGATCCAAACATCATGAAGACATCAATAGTGAAAGACATCATAGTGAATCTCTTGACATGACATACCATCATGTACCGTATGCAACTGTCAGTGTTTGGCATGCTCTACTTGTACATAGCGCCCCACCCTCCAACCATCCAGGATAACCAGAACAAAGATACCAACATCAACAAAACAAGAAGACAAACACACTGAGCAGAGCAACCTATCTGGGATTTCAATAAAGTTTGAGCTAGTCCCCAGCCTATACTATAGGGTATTAAAAGTTTGCCATCCTCAATATAGCACCCCTACCACAAAGAATCCAGAAACTCTATAAGTACAAACATACCAAACTAAACTAGAAGAAAAATATGCAAAGTTGCAAACACTGAGCAACATATCTAAGATTTGAAATGATCCATGCCTCCTTCATGCACTACTGAAAGTTTTTGTAGTTACTACCAAATTTTCATTAGTGGATAAACACTGGATATAAGATACATTACTACTACTCTAAAGTTACCATTAGTATCACAGAAATCTATCTACCCACACACATAATTATTAGAAAGATATATTAAGGTTGTTTATTGGTTTCTTTTGTAAAACACTGTAAAAAAAAGAATGTAATATCTCTAATGCTTTTTAATGATTTTTTTCCAGATTATTTAGCTACTAAGGGATCTCACAGAGCTTTTAAAAAGTTTGGTTGAATTAGAGAGTACCTTAAAAGAGTATATATCTATATCAAATTGATTTTAAACTGTTTGCTGGGGAGGACAACAATAATGAGAAAGATTTCAGTTTGTATCCCTGCTTCACGATTACCATTAGAATATTCATATACTCTTTGGCATATCAATGAAAGGAAGCACATCCCACACAAACAATGATGCATTTTTTAAGCATCATCTGAAGCCGAACAGAGATTATATGAAGTCGAAGTTACAATGACCGGATGTAACCCTAAATAATATAGCATCTTGAGATTGCTTTTTCACTCTTTCTCTCTCTCTCTTTCTCTGTCTCTCTTTCTCTCCTTTTATTTCTCTTTTTTTTCGCCCCTATCCTCTTCTTTCTCTACCCCTCGCCCCTTCAATTTCTCTCTCTATCTCTCTCCCCCTCTCTCTCTAACTCTACCCCCTAATCTCCATCTCCTCTTCCTTTGCATGACGTGGGCATTCATTGTATCCTCCTCCTTCTCAATCACCTTCAGGATAAGAAAGGCCATTATATATCAGTAAATGTGGGTATCAGTGACATTTTCTAAAGGCCACAGATAATCCATCACTGGTATCGAAAACGGGCGTAATTGCATATCACCACGTATGTCGGTTAGAGAAATCAATATCATCAACAGGGGTTGCTCAAAAGTGGGTAAATCCAGCTGTCAAAAAGGGATATACTGTAGATAGTCTTATAGGAATACTTTAGAGATAAAAGCCTGGTAATGGAACAACATACAGCGTTCAGACAGAGGCAACAATTGCTCCACAGTCATATTCCTAAATATACCAAAATAATTCATCACAGAACAGCAGGTATTCCATTTGTGACCAGGATCTACTGTACACAAGCCATTCACCGGAGGTTGACCTCAGATGACCTTGGATGACCCCTGCACTGACCACTCAGAGAAAAAGTTTGGGTTCGCCCTCACTTGACCCTGCTATCAGGTTCTAATGACCCTCAAGGGATGGTCAGGCAGGTAAACATTGACCCTTTCTCTGTAAACTTTGACACCTGTTTACCTTACTATTAATAGAGCTCTAACTTCCCCCCTCCTCTTCCCCCCCCCCCCCCTCCTTCTCTCTATCCTCTATCCTCCCTCTGATTATTCTGAAAAGCCCTTTGAAGAGGGCCTAGATAGGTGTATGCCCTGCATGAGTGTCCTACAGACTTCTACATAGGCCCATAATACATCCACCCACCCCCCCCCCCTTTTTTTTTTTATTGTTGTAATTTTCTAATGCAAGAAACAGTAATCAGGGCTTCTTCACAAACAGGAAAAACAAGGTCTGCATACAGGTCTTTTTTTTTCCTTCAGCTAGAGAGGTCAACAGTTTGTTAATACCAGCCCACTGTAAATCATAATCTCAACAGTATGGCACTAGCAATGCTCAGCCACCCTTGAAGTAATACCGCAAGTACAGGTATAGATGGCTTCAACAACCACTTCAAAATGACACGGTATCTTCCCACTTTTAAATATGGAGAGAATTTTTATCACCAGAAGTGATGGAAACTGCGCACCGCATGGTTACATATAGGCTTACACTTGAGGCTTGAGCTTTAATTCATTTCATCAAAAATGAGGTGGAATTAATCATGTCCAGCCGGCCTTATGGTTGCCTTATTGTTGTTATGGTCACTGTCGATCCAAACTAGATCGTTTGGTAAAGTTCAAAAGTTGTATCTAATTTTATTGGCATTCATTTGAATCAATCACTAGGCCTTGAATGTTCTACGGCATTATATAGAATACAACAGATAATTTCTCCATATTCTGAATAGTATTCCAAACAAATACAATCATTTACTTGAATAGATCATAGACCTTGAAAACCGTAAATTAGCAGTATACTTCATGAGAAATGATAACGCTATTACTGACTTATAATACTATCTTATAATCTGCCTCCATGCTGTTCCACCTAAGCTAGAAAAGAAACACAAAAAGAAAACGTTGAAACCCTCCCTTTTTCTTTTTTACCTCCTCCCATTGGGGCACTCGCCCTGCCACTTTCAATTTCTTGCTGCAGGGATCGAAGGTCATCCCCAGGTCACTCCCAGGTCACTCCCAGGTCACCTACACCTCAACAAGCTTCCGGCTAGGGGTGGGAGGATGAGCGAATGCAGGGACCTAGATCCCAACATTCATGAACAACGCAAGCAAACACAAGTGGATTTGTTTCGGTTGGGTAATGCATAGAGACACCCCTATAATATTATGCACCCTTAGAGTATAACGCATGTTACTATTGCTTTTTGCAAAGTTGCTTGGATTGTGTATAGTGTTACTGTGTACATTAAAAGGGAAAATGTTCTAGTTAACCCAAATGTATATAATGACAGAAATGTAGACATGCCACTTAACTATCACAATGAGCAGGGAGTTAGTTTTGTGAATTTGCAGGTTATTGAAGCACAAGCTTACATGCAGGTATTGTTATAATAGAGCACTCCTAGTTTGAGATAATAAAGCAACCCTCAATTCTGCAAAAATATCTCTTGACCTCACGGTTTTGAAGGCTTTAAAAAGAGTGCAGCCAGTAGAATTAACGAGAGTTCCCAGTAATAACAAAAACAAAAGTCTAGGCATAGAGATTGCATGCGTATCACACCACGTCCGTGTTTATGTTGATATACATACTACAGTATAGCTGTCTGTCTGTATGTCTGGCTGTCTGTCTGTCTGTCTGTGCCTCTTTTCTCTTCAGCAGAACCATATCTCCAATATCTCTACAAACCTGCCTTTTAAATTAACAAGGTCGCTCAAAAACATTTGATATTGAAACCCACTACAATACTCTCTATTCTCTACTCTTCTTCATCCCCTACTTCTAAATGCAACACTCTCGACTTCTCGTACAATTTGTCGGTGTTATTTTCAACTGACGAACCCATACAGTGGTATATATGACAGAGTCATCGGTTCATATTATAATTAAGCCGATGGATTGATCAATCCTTATTGATTCATTCCTACTCCCCAATATGCCAAGTCCATTACCTCAACTATACCTTAACCCGACCTGCTTTCCTCCCTCCTTTCCCTCTCTCTCTCTCTCTCTTGCTCTCTCTCTCTCTGGCTGGCAACGCTAATGAATAATGAAGGATCACATGCAAGCATTGGAAGCACAAACTCTGTCCTTTCCATCTCCACCGACAGCACGAGGAAAAATACTCCCGCCATCCACTTTAATTTAAAGGTACACAATAACCAAGAAAATATCTTGTATACTTTCGCACGCAAACACAGCTGGTTGAATGGAAGCTAAAATAACCTACATGTACAATAAATACATCCAAACAGGTTATAATCTTGACTTAATTAAATATCCTGATATTGGTACATGAAGGCCCGTAAATAATATATCCTCTGAATGTATTGAAGATCGAGTCAGGAGCTGTGAAGAAGCAAATGCATATGAAGAATTTTAGCTTGGAAAGAAGACTATGTGGGGGCGCATGCTAAGATTCAAGGCAGCAACACAGTACCGAACCTGGTATCTGCATACTTTCACGTCTGACCTCCGACCTTATAAAGTTAGCCAACAGAGAAGGTCCGTTTATACTACTACATAGGCCTACATCATGTATGAGTGTACATATTTTCTCACATCATCATAATGGATGTCCTTAATAATATTCTTTATCTGTTCTACATTTATTTGGGTGGAATCAGTTATAAGAACCTATGTTTTCTTGCAAGTACTTTAAATCTGGAGAACCATTCTGTTACAGAAACAATAGGAAAAAATAATCATTAGTCCCATTTATCAATATATGACTTACATCCAGATAGGCCATTCAAATGAGTTAAAGCTGTACAGCCTCATGAAGCGATTAAACATTACCTCAACAAAAGCTTGTTCTAGGCCTTTACATAATTTTTTTTAAAGAAATGTTTTGGTTTACAGCTGAGATAATGCCCTCTGCTGGACTTCAATTTGGTGATTTACCACAAAGCCTGCAAATGATACTTTCTTTCTTTGAAAATGTATCCACTTGATGAGTCATTATATTTACTTGGAATACTTGTCATTGTTTAGACCATGATGTGATGAAGCATGTCAAGTTTCATTATCTGGCACATTTTTCATAAAATTGTCAGGCCTTGTTCCGAACAAGTTCGCTTTGTTCGGTAATCATTAGATTTACTCAGAAAACTTGAAATTGTTATGATTATGATATGAAGAAGCATGTCAAGTTTCCTTATCTGGCACATTTTCATGAAATGTTCAGGCCTTTTTCTGAACAAGTTTGCTTTGTTCGGTATTTCTAATAAATTACCTTCCAAAATAATTCACTTTATTCCCTAAAACCTCAGTCACACCTACATGTACAAGCAAACTCTAAACGAACCAATGAGTTCACCATTCAGGGTTGTATGAAGTGGGTCATTTTTTTTTATTGGTCTGCTGTTGGTTTTTCGTCAATGTCTTTGCTGTGTGTTTTGCTGAATGTTTTCTTTAAACAAAAGTCATGCAGCTGTACATAATACAACCTTTCATTAAAATATTTGATCATAGTATGCCATGTTCAATGGTGCCCAGTCATAAACCTTGGCCAACTTGGGGGGTCATTCCAAACATAGGCCCTGCTGTCGAGGCAAGGCTCAAAATAGCTTCCATTTTCTGCTCCGCTTGCGCTCAATGGTGTCATGAAAACCCGCCAGCAAAAAGAAACGGCCCACAGAGACAGTTATTATGAAATTGGTGAATTCTGACATGCAAAGAGAAATGAGACCCCCTAGCTTCTTCATTTAACGGTCATAACCCCCAATACATCGTGAAAAAATGGTTGATTGGTTTTTATTGATATCATGTTTGCTTAAAGTTATTGCACGCTTTTACTATTAGAATACTATATAAAGTTGTCTCTAATCTCTATTTCATTCATGAATATTACAACAACATTAAATAATTTCTTACGACAATCATTTTTATTTTGTAAAGTATTATACTAAATTTCTTTCATCACAAAGCAAGTGATTGATGACAAATTTGTGTCTGGCTTCAAAGACTATGGAACAGAGGCAGATAGTTTCAAAGCATGATGTAAAAGAGAGGGGGGCTGGTTAAGTAATGGATCAGCAGATAGTTTCAAGCATGATGTGAAGGAGAGGGGGGCTGGTTAAGTAAATGGATCAGCCACAGTGGGTCACATGACTCCTCATAAACCCTGACACAGTGACATTGGACCTCTATGGAACCCAGAAAAAGGCAAAGATCACAACCGAAAATAACATCGCAGAAACCTAGGAATGTTGGATGTGTTTCCAAGGATTGCGGGAAAGATCATGGCCCTCGTTGGGTGGAACAGCTACAGGGAATGCAAGCTGAAGTTTTGAAGAAGAAGAAGCAAAAGTCCTTTTCTCGGTTTTCTCTGCAGAAATACCACTGCATTGAAATTCCCATGGTGGCTTCCAGTTGTGATGCCATCTTACAGTTAGAATAGTAATAATAACAAATACAACATTTTGTCTGTTTAAAGCTAGAGGGATAGTAATCCTCTGTATTACAGTACACGAGGTAATGCCCGTCTGGCTCCAAACCGACTCTGTATTGAAGAATATGAGGTAATGCACATTTGATCCAAACAGACAATTCATACTGTGCCCTCGATCTAATACACAGCCTTTTCACACACAGCTAAAATTCATCGTATCTAGAGATGATTAGAATCATCGTAAAGTTTTAAACATGTTTATAGACAAAATTTCCCAGTGTGAACATCGTTTATACGATGTTGGGATAGATACGAAGTCGCGATCCATACGCCCCTATTTAAAAGCAGGCTGCAGATACGAAGTTCGTATCTAGTGAGCTTGACATTTTGTGTGTGAAAGGTTATTCGTGTTTAAACGTGTTTAAACTGGATGGAGCGTGCGCTTTGATTGATATGACATGACCTTCAATGCGCAATGGCACTACTGCGCATTTTACGAGCAGTAGTTAATCACGAAACGATTAACGATCGCACCGAAATTTCTGTGTGTGAAAGGCTCGTGATTAGTTTAAACACGTTCGAAACACGTTTATACTAGTCATGTTTATAGAAATTTAGCTGTGTGTGAAAAGGCTGACACTTCCACAATCTTGACATCAGATGACAAACTTGTTATGTCAGTAAAAACGCAGAGAGACACTAGATATCGAAGTTCATGAAAAATAAGCTGCAGCTCGTGTTTGTCTTGCTGTTATTATACAAACAGTTTTAGGAGGGCAAGGACGGGCAAAAAGGGCAATTTTTCTGTTTCGACTTTTAATTTATTGATAGAGTTTGAAAGGTTTCGACCTGCAAATCTATAAGCCAGAGTGGATTTAAAGCTCCATCTTCTAAAACCTGGTAATTTGAAATATCAGCGTATAATGGTGTGATACCTAACAATACACAAATATGCATGTATATTTATGGATATTTGTGTATAGTTATTATATATTATACCATCAACTACCATGAGGAGAGCCTCCTACAGAAACTCTTATTTTCTTCTTTTTTTGGTAATCTCCAGGCATGAGTTGATGGCTTTTTTTCTGTTTTTGTATTTATTATTGTAATACTGAAATATGAAATAAATAAAAACATATTCAGATGGTAATGACTTCAGCTTCTACAATAGTAATCTATTTCTGCCAAGTTGCCCACGCAGTTGTAGTAAACAGTTGAAAGGGAAAACCCGAGATTTACCATTATATTTAAAAATGTAAATCCAATGGGAAAACTTGGACATGATGGATTGCTCTGGAAAAAACTGGAAAAACACTGCACAGTAAACAACAGAGATATGTGGTACCTGGGCTGTATGATGATATGTTCATATTTGTATTGGTCCAGATATATTGTCGCTGGCACCTGGCCAAACCACTTGGGGTGGGGGTGGGGTAGGGAGGGGGTGGGGCAGACTGTATTTGATCGAAGCCTGTGAGCAAATAGAACTTGTAGATAACAATGGAAGATGTTTTCATTCTGTTTGTTCAATTTCAGTATTTGATGACTGGATATTTCTGAGGGAGGGAAATAACCAACACTCACAGCATATATCTCTTTTGATGTTTTGTAATATAAAGACTATTCTTATCATGGCCCTTTTCATGATTTTACAATTTACAGCAGGCTTCAGACAACAC
>JAVYIG010012531.1:0-53036 GCA_035222895.1 Strongylocentrotus droebachiensis | reverse complement strand
GTATTTAAGTCTGGTCAAGCATGATGTGGAAATACCTTATGACTTATTCATTGCAAATTGATAGGTGCATGACAAATCAAGTTTTAGTCACTTAATAATGAGCCTGTATTCTCTAAAAGATAATTGCAATACCTGGAATGAAATGGACTTGATTTCAGTTTTCACGGTTCTAAAGTACAATGTTCAATTTTGTTCAGATGGTGTTAGTTGCTGTACATGTGTTTGCCTTTATAGCATTATTACCTCTTCGTATCTCAGAATAAACAATTTTTTAGATGACTAATATACAATTTTTCAGATGACAAATATACAGAAAGATAGATATCAGGCATAGAAGATTGTGAAGTGCTTGCTTTGTGATAGATACGTCAGACATGCAGGGTCAAAGGTCAAAGCCCAAAGATCACTTCCTGTCATGAAAAACACGTGCAGGAATAAGAAATGAATAAATACATAGACCATCCTGTGTGAAGAGGAAATCCTCTTTCTATTAGTGTTAATGTACCTGGTTGACCTGTTCTTAGAGAAATTTTACTGGTAGTTTATTCATTTCATATATTTAAAAAAAAAAAAGTTATTTGCAATCACAGGATTTAATGTTTATTTATGCTAACCAACAAGTAGTTGTATGCAAAATGTGCAGTTGAAAAATGAATAGTTAGAAAGGTGGCTGTAAAACACATTTAGATGTTGTTGTTTGTAAACCTTTAAAGATACTACATGTATGTCCCTTTTGCAGCCAACATCAAATTCTGTAGAACTTTGCAGGAATTATGAATATGTCATGTATGTCCTATCTGTGAAATTTCAATGTTAGCAGTGTCCTAATATTCAAATTATGCAAGGAAACCTGTTTACTTGCTAGACTTCACTGTCGGACACTATTGAGTCACTGACTGGCTTTTTTTTCTTCTTGGTAATAACATACATAAAATGAACTGTAAAGGGTACATGAGCATTTGTCTACATCATTAACCCACTTCTTGTAATGGCAAAAATTAAACTGATTGAATCTTTGCGCAGCATAAAATGTACGACCATTCGGTACAATGGTCTGAAAATCAGACTATTACTTACTGCTCTATAGCTCTTAAGTCGTTTCAACAACTAATAGTCGTTATTTTCCCACTTAAAGAAATTTTCAAGCCCCTTTTTTATAGGGAAGTTCTAAATAGTATTATCTTTCAAATGCCGTTGGAATTTAACCTTTTCATTTTTTTGGCCTGCAAATGGACATAGTACTTTAAACAAAGAAAATCATACCTGGCTATTTTTGTCTTCTTCAAAGATTGAGTGAAGCACTGCAATAGAAACTGACTCTATCCTTGTAAGTACTTATACTGGCCTGAGTGGCCTTACATGCTTTGTATACAGTTGGTTAAACTGCATGAATGGATTATGGATTTGTATCAGAAGTTAGGAGAAACATGGGATTTGATATTGGTATTAGATATGAGAGGATTAAAACTTGCACACCATGTGAGGAAAATGATAATAATCCTATAATTAAAGAGATTATGTAAATCATAGCCTTATCCTCATTTTTATGACAAATAACCCAAATCATGGTTCTGCTTTTGAGCAAATTTGTCCCCCCCCCCCCCCCCATGAAATTTGGAAGAGATTGAACCACTTCCAAACCAGCCATGATCAATCTAGAGTAAATGACAGTTCTGAATACGCCCTCTAGTGTTCAAAGTGCATCTCTGCCTCTGTGGTCGAATCCACAGACCTCAAACCACACAGCTTGTTGGTTTAGTCCATAATTCATTCTTACATTATTTGTCGAAGAAACAAGAAAAATATAACCATCCAAACATTAGGCTATGATTTAGATTTCCCTTGCAATATAAAGTACATGTATGTAATCCTTCTTCCCCTTCCCCGTTATTGATAGAACATATTGAATGAGTAGGGGAGGTTGGAGCAAATAGAAAGACTCACAACTTAAAATGTATTTTTCTTACATCTTTATTAGATGTTTAAAAAGTAAGATCAGATAATTATTAAGAAGTTCCAAACTATACAAATGTGCTGTGAAAAATAACCAGCTTGTTGCCCCCCAAAAAAATAAAAAGAAAGGAAGAAGAAGAAATGAATGATATGGGGGCAGGAGGTGGGGGAAGGGGGAGCATGATGTTAACTCAACACCAAAATTGTGTAAAAATAATAATAATAATAATAACAAGAATAATAAGAATAATAATAATCTTTTAGTCCATTCCAAATTTTATTAAACCAAAACACATCACATCACATCACATCACATCACCTGAACTAAGGCTGAAGTCACCCCCCCCCCCCAAGAATGTTTAAACAAATTATCATTAATCTCTTGAATTATGGCAGTCAAATAGCAAGTGAAGGAGGCAAAATCTTCTGAGAGCCAGAAGGATGTCCTTGTTAGGAAACTTGTTGTATACAGGGATATATGAACATTCCAACTGGGTCCCTTCTAGGAATTTACTTGTTTGTACTGAATTTGATGTAATTAGTCTTCAAGCCAGACCCCTGGTATTATCAACTTTGGTATTTTGCCAGTTGATGTCCCCAACATTGGCAGGATGCTAAATATGTAAATCGTAATAGTGTACAAGTTCCTGGAATGAGTCTAATGAAATTATATGGTAGTAGATGCACCAAAAGCTGGCTTTTACAACTCATAGATGCTGCAGGTAAGAATCTTAGCACATGTATGCTATCAAGCTCTCCATGTGAGGTTTTGTTTATATCATGTCATATACATGTATGATGGTAAAGGATTACAGCATACACTGTACATGTTATGGAGCCAGCTTGGGAATTTTGATCTCCTAAAAACTAAATCATAACTTTTAAGGAAGGATAGCCTTTTTGAGTATTTCACACTCTCACCCACTTAAGATTTTTATCACTTTTACACCCATGCATTTTTGTTGATTTTGCTTTAATCTTTTGAATTGTGGAAAAGGTCACACAAACCTTTAGGGTTTTAATTTCTTATATCTGGTGGTGTTAATAAGATGTCTTTAATCAATACAAAATACATTCAAGATTTATATTTTTGTATCCATCTTTCACAAACATGTAGGCTACATTAACGTACATCAAAATTCTTGAATATGACAGCAACATATACATGTTCTAATCTGTGATAAAAGGATTTAAAAAAGACAAAATGTTCAGCATTATCTTTGATTTCCTTCAAAATTCTATGATATTACTATCAAGTAATTCAAACAAGCTATGAAGAAAAGACTTCATATTTTTAATGTATCTTTGTTCACAAACACTTTTAGAGCATAAGAAATGTTCTGTGACAAAATATGATGTGCCGAGTGTGCCCCTGTGTTTCAAACAAGTTTAAATAAAAGTTTTCAAGTTCAAGTTCATCTTCTTCATTAATTATTATTTAAAACATTTTGCAATGTTGAATGGAATGGATAAAAGAAATGAGAAAAGAAGCATGACTGCACATGATAGATGGGTAAATGGAATAAAAATGGTAATTTAGTGTGTATAAATATATTAATTCAATTTGTTTTCTTTGTTAAAGTAATATTTGCATTGATTTACCCCATAAATTAACACAGAGGATATTAAGTGATGGTCAGAGGATCTTATTGGGTTCTAAAACACTCTAATTGTCACTGATTTAAGTTAAAATTGTTCACATTTAACAAATTTTGACGAAAATTCTTCATTTCAATGCATTTTCCCATAGGGAAAAGTTGTCCCGTACGTCACGTGTCCCGTACGTCACATACACACATTTATGTTTTGGTATATTACATAATAACGAAAGGTCAGAAAAATATGGTAATAGTTGTGATTAATGCTTGATTCCATAATGAATTAAGATATCATTACCATAAATCTCATAACTTAATAAATTCAGAGAACTTTTATGATGAACTTATTTTTGAAAAAGTCAGAAATTCTCTGGTCCCGTACGTCACGCAGCACATTAATTACATTAAAAATTAATTTATGAATTGGTCAGAACTAAAACTTTCCACAAATGAACTAGCCCATAATAGCCACAGACTCATACCAAAAGATAGCCATATAAATAATGTCATCCATTGTTATTTCTTGTTTAAAGTCTCTGAATGTCCCGTACGTCACAAAGCAAATAGCTTGGACCTGCCCTGTAGAGTTATCGCCTGTCTGGCTCAGCTGACAGAAACTTAAAATAGCATGTAGTTACAGAGAATTCCCTGGTCTGGTTTTGTGAAGTCAACCTTTCCCCAGAAATGACTTGCATTCTACTCTCTGATGGGATAATAAGACGAAACATCATGAAAATAAATATGACTCATGTTTCACTGCAGGTAGCTATTGACCTTTCACCCTTGGGGGGGGGGGGCTAACCCTTTGCCAATTACACAAGTTTCGAGTTGGCCTGTAATGTGTCATGAAGCCAGAAATTGAGTTGGAGTGAGGTGTTGATTGTAATGTGCATTTACAAATCAACACTATAGTATTAATACACGTAATATGTAGGCCAAGATTGAATCAAAAGAATCAAAACCACGTTTTTGGTGCTGCACGGTGCATCAGCCTTCCTGTGAGTAAATCTAGAAATATCATAAGTCTCTAAAGAAACAGCAGGGGGGGGGGGGGGGGGAGGAGGAGAGAGAGAGAGGGGGGCAAAAATAAAACTACCAAATATTTGTGAGTCTTCTCTTGTATTAAAGGTAACGATATGTTATTTTTTTACTTTCAAACAGTCATTTCACTTCTAAATTGTGATTGTTTTTCTTTCAAAGTATAACTGTGAATTCTTTTGTCCTGAATCATACAAAAGAGCAATTTGTTTCCCTGACCGTATTACACAAACCTAATACACTTTGGCTTTTTGACGGTAAACTGAAGAATGCTTTTTTATAAGCCTGAGTCATTACGGTTTTTGTGCTAAACGGATAACCGTTAAAAGTATACGGGCGGTTTCGTTTAACCGTTTAATAATAATCTGAAAAAGTGAAAATACAGTATTTGTAATAGTGATGTAGCTCGGAACCCTGCTGGTCTTCAGACTGTCAGGCTGAGCATTCCGAGCCGGACTATGGTACAAATTGGGTCATCCTGATAAACAGAGACCAGTAATGAACAACATAAAACATGTCTTATTATTCCTCATCTGAATCTGATATCATGATTAACCTTGCAAACTTGCAAAGTTACTCTGTGAAGACAGCTTGATCTGTGACGTGTTTATATATGCCTTTGCAATGCAATGTTTGCATGTGGTCAGGGAGAGAGCTCCCTTCATGCAGGGACATGTCTAGCATGTCCCTGCTACATGTATCATTGCCATATGAAATTATGTGGAAGTGTGTATCACACACACCTAAGACACACCCTGCAATGAGCTGATCCAAGTTAGTGACCAATCAGGAAGGTTCTCTAGCTATGTGGGTGGAGTTTGATACCAGCATAAATTACAGGTTGGTGACCGCGCGTGCTCTCACTGTACCCAGTTCAGTGGGAGGTCAAGAAGCCACGCCCACATGTGTGCTTGTGATAAGCATGCGCTCTCTATCTGTGTGTATGTACATGTACAGTGTATTTGGGCGGTTTGTGAGTACATGTGTGTGTGACTGAGAGAGCATGCATGGACCAGGCATGCAGGGACATGAGAGAGTGCAGTAATAAGAAAAGGTACATGAGCGATGAACACATTGCAGAGAGAAGGGAATAAAGAGGGTGAGAAAAGAGATAAGGGGGCTGGTTGTTTTATTGTTTACAAATTCATTCATGGAGATTACTGCTGCCAGAAAGCTGGCGCGCAGCGGCCAGGGTGTAACATTACACTGTGGTTTCTTTGATTATCTTTATCACCGGCTATTAGCACATTCCAAAATGTATAAAAATAACGGTTAAACGGAGCAAGAAATGCCAAACGGTTTTGATGAATGCGGTCGGATAACCGTCGGTTAAACGGATTGACTCAGGCCTACTTTTTTATGTTACACAAATGAAAATAGTATCAGTGATTTAATCAAACTGCCTCCGGCTTTCTTAATCTCCACCCCACAAAAGGACAATGGCAGTTACCCTTATTGCGTATAATCACCAGGCAGGTTTAATTGGAATCAGTATAATGGGGATGAAGGCCTACTCTACTTGGTATTTATTGGCTTCTCTCTCTATCCCTCCCTCCCTCCATCCCTCCATCCCTCCATCTTTTGTCTGCACTCCTTCCCTCCTTTCTCTCTCTCTCATTTTCCCTTTCTCATCTCCACTTTTCAATTTTCACTTTCCCCGTCTTATTCTTTCTGCCATTTTTTTTCTTCTTTTTTTTTTGGGTGGGTGGGAGGGGGGGGGGGGGGGCGGGGTGGGGGGGTGTTTTTATAATGTTTTATCTGGTGAGAACCAGAAGGATTTTCAATCTGTTGTTTAATATGAATATGAATTCATGCCCTTGTAGTTCTTACAACAGACAATTCAATATTTCACTCAACAATTTTCTGCTTTTTATGAGTGACATTATTTAAGGTCCTTCTCTCTCTTTCAGTTTCACTTTTGTCTAATTTTCCACTTTTCATGAATGTTATTATGAGGCCCCTCTCTCTCTTCCACTTTTCTTCATTATCATTCTGTCAAAATTGGCAATTAGATTCTTGTAAGATATTGTTAACTTTGTGTAAATACAGCGTTTGACTTTTGACCTTTTTTCCAAATTTATAACTTTTACAGTCATAGTGATATACAGTACATGTACTTGTGCCTTCACTGTAGAAAAAGTAAAATGATTCATGGCTTTTGGGGATATCCCCTCTCACTCTCTTCATCTCCACCCCCTCTCGTTCTCTCTGTGTGTGAATGTCATTATCCATTATGTTCCTATCAGTCTTCATCACTTTTTATAAGTGCTTGATATCCTCTACTTTCTTGTACATGTATTCCTTAATTCAGTCTATCAAAATATGTGTTCCTCCGCTCTTCTTAATTTACTCCAATTTCTCATGGATTTGTACTGTCCCCCAATGTTACTGCTAGGTTCTGCCTCCATCTGTTTCTCTGTCACCCTCTCCCTCCCATTTCCCCCTCTTTCTCTTTCCTTCTCCCTCTTTCTTTTTCCTTCTCCCTCTTTCTTTTCTCCCTCTCCTCTTTTCCATCTCTATACCACTCTTTGTGTCCTCCCGCTTTCTATATTTTTACACATTTTCTGTCATTCTCTTCCCCCACCCTTTCCCTGGCTCTCTCTCAATCTTTATCCCTTTCTCTTCTGCTGTCTCTCTTCACCATCCCCTACATCTTCAAAGTCTCTTACCATCGTCATCTGTATACCACTAGTTATTCTCCACTCCCCCTCTATCTCTCTCTTTCTCTCTCTTTCTCTCTCTCTCTCTCTCTCTCTCTCTCTCATTCTTACTCTCCTGCTGTCTCTCTTCACCATCCCTTACATCTTCAAAATCTCTTACCACCATCTGTATACCACCAGTTATTCTCCATCCACCCCCCCTCTCTCTCTCTCTCTCTCTCTTTTTCTCTCATTCTTTCTCCCTTCCTCTTCTGCTGTCTCTCTTCACCATCCCTTACATCTTCAAAGTCTCTTACCACCGTCATCTGTATACCACTAGTTATTCTCCACCCCCCTCTCTCTCTCTGTCTCTCTTTCTCTCTCTCTCTCTCTCTCTCTCTCTTTCTCTCTCTCTCTCTCTCTCTCTCTCCCTCTCCCCCTCTCCCTCTCAGCCCTGAAGAGAACTCGTTTACAAAATAATTACAAAAGCAGCCCAAGCTAGAGGGGCTTCATTGTCGTCAATCTAACCGGCTTCTCGGTGCGGGTCATTTGCGTTATCAGTGGAGATGAGTTCGGACATTTATGTCTATTTCACCAAATGGGAAGGCACCCGGTGAAATCAATGTCTGCTTTTTCAAGAAAGGTTTAGTGGATGTAGATATATATATTGAGCATGAACAGTATTTCTTTCAGGATTATTTTCCATCGAGAGAGAGAGAGAGGATTGTTGTACCATGGTACACTCCTTTGGTTCACTTTCGAACATTATTGCTTTGACCATAAAAGGACGGATACTCTGGGATTATTTCGGATATACCATTCAATAAAAGTCAAGTGCCTTGGACTATCCATTGTGTGGAGCGCCGTGCGGATAATGGAAGCGATACATCACTGGAGGCAGGCCGGGCCTTGGCAGTCGGATCTCTGGGTCTCAGCTTGAGAATTGCCAACCAGTTTCGCAAAGTCGCTTTCAAGTTTTGTTGAGGTCTTCATTCATCTCGGAACCACTCTTTTATGGGTGTTCCTGGTGTTTTGGAATATTCACAAGTTGTTACTTCCACGGACCGTTCATGACTGGTACCTTGCGTTCCCTGACAACAATCAAATCTTTGTTTCCACCTGACAAAAGACTTGTTTTTTAAACACCTCGTATCTCAGAAACTAAATGAATCCTCAGAGATTCAGGATCCAATTAATTGGGCAATTAACGGCTGTAGAACAGGAAATAATTGCCATGTTTGAATGCTTGCGACCGGAGCGGGCTTCCTTGTCATTATTCTGGAATAAGCTCTCCTCAGTGGTGGACACAAAGTTATAAGTATGCTTTGAGGTGAACAATACATACAGTATTCTGATTCTTCTTGGACAAAGGATAGTTGTAACTGGAGTTAATATAGGAGTTCTTGTCGCCACACGTTCTGGAATAAGCTCTCAATTGTGGATACCCAGTTTTGTGACTACAGTATGCCTTCCAATGAGCATACATATGTTGACTCCTCTCTAGGACAAGATAAAGCCATAAATGGAATAAATACAAGAGTGCACCTTTCTGTTTGCTACAATTGCTAGAATAAACTCTCACTCCGGGCCAGTGGTAATCATGCCCTTCGATGATCATAGGCCTGATATATGTTTGTATACTTCTCCTGGACAAGATAAATGGAGGAATTATTAAAATGGAATATTTATCAAAGATGCGATGATGAATTGATTTTGATTGGTATTGGATGTATTGGATGAGCATGGATCTTGATGCTATCTCCTGGAGGACTTGGAGTTCTTTCCACACCAGCATCACAAGTTTGGTACAGCCAGCAGGGTAAGATGAGAGACCCGTTTCACAAAGCCTTTTTTCAATGACTTTTTTCAATGACAAATGACATAAATCAGTGACAAATCTGCTGATAACCAATCAGAAGCAAGCATTTCAGTAGCCTATAACAAAAATTGTCATTTGTGACTGGTGACAAGTTTTGTGAAACGCCCCCCAGATCACTCAAATTTTGTGAAGAGGTATCGTTGTCGTGTGGATTGCAGAAGGGCGGGAGCACGTTGAGCTGTCCTCCTAAACGTGGACACTATACAGTCAACTCTGCTGTCCTTGCATAAGTCAAAGACGTTTAAGTCAAATTTTCCCAAAGTTGAATCAATTTATTGGACCAAACTATGCAAAATGTGTTATTTACACTTTCAAGGTCAAATAATGTATAATTCAGAATAATTTGTTGTCCCAACAGAATTGACTCACAAATATATGCAGAGTTGACTGTATTGTTTTTATGGAGACGGTCATTAGCATTAGAATGCCCTAACGTTTAACAAAAAATATGTGCGTATTTGATAAGAAACTCCTTGAATTTGGAAGTCCATTATTCTGTTAAAGTATTATTTGACAAAGGGAGAATCCCTGTAAGGGTTCAACCTAGGCAAATGGTATTATTTTTATTTTTTGTAAAACATCCATAATTTAAGTTTATCTTCAACTCTATTTCATCTACATGTATAGACCTACACTTTGTTTACTTGTGATATCGACCTCTAAAACAGACTGTTGAGAACAATTTCTTGTATAAAAAAAACAATCACACCCAAACTATTGATTATCAGGGCATTACTGTACACATGAGTGCATTCTTAATCGTGGGATTTCGAAGATGTGCAGTATATATACATGTATAGGGCTTTATGTAAAATTGTACACACGTATGCACATCATGAAATGTATCATGGTTAATTGGCAACTCATGCTAAAAATGTGAAAGGAACAAGTCAATATAAGAATCTGTGTACAAGTCATTGGAACCATAATAGGTCTAATGAAGGAGAAAAAAAAGGACAAAGAAACAATTGTACTCCTCTGCCATGAAACTTGTGAAAGGCACATACATCGTAGACCGACTGTTTTCATATATATGCAAGGCACATCATATAAACCAGGTTTGTACACCATGAAAAATGGCTACATGGCAGTAGCAGCACGCTCTTTGACAAAGGGGCAATTTCAATTTTCTTGTCGCCCCATCAATACAAATATCGACGTCTGAAAGGAATAACTACTCAACGGTCATCAGGGGAAGCACTGTGGATGGGCAGATGTATCACCCAGTGCCTCGCGTTGCCAATTTGTTGGAAGTAGACTTGATAAGGATAATGCGTGTCTCTGTATACATCTCCTTTGTCGCAGACAGCGAGAGTTTGAGATCCAAGGAGACCTTTATTGTAATCACATTGGTTTCCCAGCTGGAGGCATAGCATTGTTGTATTAGGCCTGTCTTCATCAGCTCGAGATTGCAAAATAGCCCGATATTTGTGAGTTGGGAAATAATCCAGAAGTTACAAATCGTGTCTCCATCGGCTCAAGATTTGACCTTGAAACTTGAAACTCAAGCTCAAGAAATAAGCTCAAGATATTTTGAGATGATTATCTAAACCAAATATCCTGCCAATTGCAATTTCAGGCTGATGAAGACGCAAGTTAACTGGCTAGTTTGCGATCGGGATAGTTCAAATAGCGGGATATTTGGCAATCTCGAGCTGATGAGGACAGACCCTTCTGGTGATTTTGGAAGCGGGTCTGGTACCTTGGGGATGGGGTGCTTAAAATGTGCTATTTCAAGGAACCACATGGACTCACACATCCAAGTGAAAATACTTATAAATGTTTGAATTGTGCCTTATTTGAATCGCTTTTCAAATGAAAATATGGACAATTTTCTTGAAGAAAAAACAAACAAGTGAAGGTGTTCAAATAAAAAAATGAATTTGTCTTAGAAACAAAACAAAAATATTTTCCCACAATCTACATCTCCTTTATCCTAGACAGTGAGAGTTTGAGATCCAAGGAGATCCACTGAAATGTCAGTATCTTTCTGAAGGATCCAGTACTTCTTATTTTCTTTCCTTGGTTGTCTTTGAATGGCTTGATTGATTTTCAGTACAGCAAAAATAAAGAGGACTCGCTATCGATGTCACATAGTTTAGATTGAGCGTGAGAATAGGAAATTACTATTTCACAACAATATTGATTATTTAGAGAATGGTATCAGGATGCACTGAGTACCTGCACAGAGTCCTTGCATTTGAAATCATGCACATATGTAACCTTTGAACTATACAGAACACTAATTGCCCCATGTGTAGTCCCACGGGCAAAGGAAAAAGTGGCATATTCTTTATATCATGCATCCAAATCCTATTTCCTATGCGTGCGTGTAGACTCTGATTGACTTATACTTCATACGTCACCAGCCACAGCTAGTGCACTCCTGCCTGGACTCTAATGAACTAATGGAATATGCATTTGATCCCCAAGCGAAGAGATGATGAGGATGCAGGGAAATAAAGGGGGCATTCACACTGGAGGTACTTCGTACAAAGAAACGTCAAGAAATGTCGAGAAACATCCTGTAGAGAGTCATTATATTGATCCCCAAGCGAAGAGATGATGAGGATGCAGGGAAATAAAGGGGGCATTCACACCGGAGGAAAGTTGTACGAAGTTCTTATCAAGAAATGTCCTTTAAAGAATCATTGTATTAATTTGCTAAAGGTTTTTATGTTCACACATGATTGGAGAGTAGTGTAAAGAGACAAGATTTGGGAAGAGATGATGAGGATGAAGGGGAATAAAGGGGCATTCACACCGGAGGAACTTTGTACGGAATTCTTGTCGAGAAACGTCCTGTAATTTAAAGAATCATTGTATCGCTAAAGATTTTTATGTTCACACATGATAGCGAAGAGATGATGAGGATGCAGTGGAATAAAGGGGGCATTCACACAGGAGGAAAGTTGTACAGTTAATTCTTATCCAGAAACGTCCCGTAAAGAATCATTGTATTGCTATTGAAGGTTTTTTATGTTCACACGTGATAGCAGTGTACTAATCTAAAGAAACAAGATGTAGGAGTATCAGCTTGCATTTAGTGTCAGGTTATGCCATAGGCATTGCTCAAGCAAATAAGATATTAGCTGGTGCATTCATATCTGGGAGCATTCGTGACACCACCCACCCCACCCTGTTCAACGCAATGTTCTCAGAGGCAATGGACCCTGTACACTGTATCTACCATGGTACTGTATCTACATCGTATTTTTGTTCAAAACGATTCTGATGTCTCTTGTTTTGTTATACAACATGCAGACCAGAATTGCTAATTACTTATTGCATGTCTCGAAACCTTAAGGGATCCAAGGCAGGAATAGTCTCCCAAATAACAACTTTAGCCACCCCAAGTCTCAGAATTAATACACAGGACCCAATGTGTATACAACTTATATAATTTAAAAAAACAAAAAACAAAAACAAAAAACAAAACAAAGCAAAACAAAATCAAATTTTCAGTATGAAAACAGATAATTTGAAACCCTGCCTATTGTATAGTTTAAATAGTTATATTAAAGGTGTAAGATTGCTAATTGATAAATTTTACTTGTCTGAAAGAAGGCTAAACCCGGGATGAGGCGAGAGATCTCATTATCAGTCAGGCTCCTCCAATCCCATCCTGTCTACAGTGTGTATGTGTGTTCATACAGAGGGTAAAACGGTTATGAAAGGGGAGATGTATAGGGAATTATGCACAGGTGGAGTGTGACAGATATTTCAATATCCGGAACACAAGGACAGGCTCATGTCCGCAGTAATCTCGTTGATAGGGATTTAGAATTTTAATATGAATAAGGCCATTTCATTTATCAACTACAATTGTGATTAAATAGTTAAATTGTCGATTGTCGAAAGCCTTTCACAATTTGTTGATGAAAAGATAGTGGGGAAAGAAGAAGAAGCAGAATGGAAGAGGAGGAAAGAGAATTCCATGGAGGAAGATTTGGATAGGCGAAAGAGAGACAGAGAGAGAGAGAGAGAGAGAGAGGGACAGAGAGAGAGAGAGAGAGAGAGAGAGATGGCAGGTATTTTAATATCTAGAATGCAAGGACAAGTTCATGTCCAAAGCGCAATCTGGTTGATACTGGATCGGAATTCATGAATTATAATGCAATATAAATAGAGTCATTTCATGAAATTATTGATGAAGTATAGAAGGTTGATACATGTATGTACATAATGCATTTTATAGATTGCGAGCATGCAGGAATATCGGTCATTCTATGATTAAATTTATGAAATGTTTATGTGCATGTGTATGTATGTATTTGTAGAAAGAAAGATAGTAAGACAAATGTAGAATATTAAATATAGGGGAGGGAAGGAAATTACACAGAAGAAGAAATGAGGGTTAGGGCATGAGGGAGAAAGGGAAGACAGAGATGAAAGATAGAAAGATGGCGAAATTAGAAGAGAGAGAGGGAGGGAGAGAGAGAGAGAGAAAGGTTGAGTAAGAAAAGAAGAGAGAAAGATTTATAAAAGGGGGGAGGGGTAGGTGAAAAGAAGATAGAGGATGGAATGATGGGATATTGGAATGTGAAATGATCCATCACTTTCTTTCAATTTGACTATCCCCTATTCTGTCTTGCCTCATCACCCTCTGACAGAATAAGGGGTTAGAGACAGTCAGACAGTTGTTTCACCTCAAGAAAACAATATTTTTGTTTAGAGGTCACATGAATTGGCAGTTGCCATGTAAATGTTTTGATAATTGAGATGTTATGAGTACCTCATTGACAGCTGTTCTTCCCTGTAGTAAGACAGCAAAACTTATGACAGATATGAACGTGAGCTGAGGGCAAAGTGCAAAATCAATAATGGTGAGATGATGATCTACAGTAGGTGGAATCAAGAAATATGCAAAGGATAATATATCAAATTTATATTTATTATTACCCCCACCCCATCCCTGCAAAAAGAGGGGAACGACTTTCTAATACACTTGTCAATTAACGTTCCGGCCTTTAAAGGTGAAATACGGTGTGAGCCAGCATTACAGCTGTACACGCTCTAGCTACACATGTTTAATAGTGACAGCTAGCAGCTCTATAGGTATAGCTACTGCTCATTCAATCAGTGTACATGTACATGCATTGAAGTCTAGGTCGCTTGCTGTGAATTGGAATTAAAGTGAAGTGTGCAGGTGCTGGTGTGATTAAATGAAAATGAAGCAGACAGATGAATTTTGTTTGACACGTTATCACTCCATCATTAACGATTGGCATTGCGTGTTATAATGAAGGCTTCGACACTCCTGTACATGTAGATCCGAGAACAAATGACCATCTGAGGTACAGAATAATCTTGTAAAGTTAGGTGTGCAGGTGCCGTGATGGAAATACGAATATAATCATTGAATTGAAATTTCTTAAAGACCGTCAATACTACTGGGCCAGAAGGGATTAGACCACACAGCGAGGTCACTGACAGGTGGCTATCTCATTAAATCAGCTCTCAACTAACATAAGAAAAAGAGGATCATGGGGGACCAACAGGCACCGATTGGGGAAGTTTTCTATATATACATTGTAGAGGGAGCAAGTACATGTAGCTACAAGTAGGACAGGGCTTTTAATAAAGAAATGCATCTCAGTACTACAGATAAATTTGGAAAAACAATTATATTCCATATTTGTATGGCCTGATAGACACTTATGAACAAATTGTATACATGTAGTCTCTATGTGCAATTGTGCACTGAATCAATGGTGGATGATAGGGTCCACAGTCACCCCCCTTTGCCGCCAGAATGGCATTGTACCCCAAGTACACAAGAAGAAAAATTACAATCTTTTTGTGTGTATTTCTTCTTATAATTGTACCCCCTTCCCTCTACAAATGGCCTGGTATGTCCTGCTGCCTGCTGCACTTATCAGCACAAAGTGCATTATGACCAAGGAATAGGGCCTATATCTTGCAAGAAATGCATCCATGTACATACATGTACCTACACTTTTCTACACCTGATTCTAGAGCGGCAAGTGTAGATAAATGCTGAATGCCTTGTCTATTATGTCTAAAGACGCACCTATTGCCGCTGGAATTGAACCCACAACCTCACAATTGAGAGTCGAATGAACAGACCTCTACACCACAGTGCTCCTGTCACTCGCCTTTAAAAGGGCTTGTGAAGTTCATGTACCCCGGGAAGTCTCAGGAATGCAACTCCGTTCGACCGACCATCAAGTTCCTCTTCAACTTGAATAGTTTAGTGGGAATTGAACCCACAACCTCACGATTGAAAGTCGAATGAACAGACCACTACACCACCGTGCTCCTAGCTGTCACTCCCCTTTAAAAGGGCTTGTGAAGTTCATGCACTCGTAAGTCTCAGGAATGCAACCCCGTTCGACCGACCGACCGACCGTCAAGTTCCTCTTCAACTTGAATAGTTAGTGGGAATTGAACCCACAACCTCACAATTGAAAATCAAAAGAACAGACCACTACACCACTGTGCTCCTAGTTGTCACTCCCCTTTAAAAGGGCTTCAAGTTCATGCACTCGTAAGTCTCAGGAATGCACCTCCGTTCGACCGACCGACCATCAAGTTCCTCTTCAACTTGAATAGTTTAGTGGGAATGCGGGAAGAAGTTGAGGTGATGAAAAGGCGGATCAGAAATAGCTACCACTTAGCTCCCATTCAGAACCATTTGAATTTCTCACCCCTGGTTGGAGCAGAGGGGGGCCCAGAGATTACGAAAATATTTGCCCGAGCTGGGAGACCGGCGAGTCGACTAATGTCGTCAGTCATCGGCGGTATCGTGTCAGATGGTGGTCTTGGATGTCTGACTATAGGCACCTCAAAACAATAGTCTCGTTTCCGAGAAGAGCATTTGGATGATGATGTTGAGATGTAATGTTTTTATTCTGTCATGAGATAATATAATGTCTGTTTGGAGCCAAAAGGGTTTTGTTTGAAAGTATGGCTAATGCTCTTCTGGCTCAAAAAGATGGAACAAAAGTCTTTTACCAATAATAAGAAAGTCATTATTATATATTCTTCTATTCAATAATTAAAAAGCAAATTTAAAAGTATTAATTGGCTGTCAGATTTGCTATTGTCTTGATTTTTTTCCACGTTATGGATGTTGTTTGCCTTAAACATATCCTAGATAACAACTTGAAGATGTACAGTATATAATTTATATATTGATACAAAAAAAGTGTCTTGTTGCCAGTTTGCCACAGGTACATGTATATTGGACATCAAAGCTGCTAGGCCTACATGCTCGTAAGCCTGTAAGGACAATCTTTTCTTTAAAGAATTAAGTCTTCTGCCTGCAAGAAGGACGTAACAGCAATAACATTAGCGGCCTTCTTGCAGGTACAAATTTAGTTGAAGATAACCCCTATTCCACGTATGTCAAGGGTCACTCACAAAGGCAGTATTAAAGCACAGACACAACATCGCAAACACATTTCTTGGAAACACCACCTCTATATCTATATGATTTATGATACCCATAAGCTCCGGTGACGAGACCCATCTGAGACCAAGACTAGAGGTCCACTGTCAAGCTGAAGAGTGATGCATGCAGGAGGAGGAGGAGGAGGAGGAGGACCCACCATGTGGAGGGGATCTTATCGTCAGTCAGCATTTTTTTATTCCGTCCACCCCCTCACTACTTGACATAGGCCAAACAAACTCTTCTATACTACCACACATCTATGGAAATTGAAAGAGTTGTTGCCAAGAAGTGGAGTCCTGTTTGATACAATTTCTTCTTTGGATAAGATTCAGGATGTTTTTTTTCTGATATCGGTGGGGGCGGGAATGTTGTGCTGTTTGACATTTCGACCAGGGCTCTGCAGGAGAAAGAAGCGAGTGGCTAGAAGCAGCAGTAGGTCCAACTTTGATCCATTGCCTCAATAAGACCTGCATACTTTTCAATCACTCGCTACATGTATGGAAGGTTGCATGGTCGCGAGTGTACAGTGTACTTTCCATTCTTTCCATGGAATGACTTCTTTATTTTTTCCCACAACTTTTGGATGTACATGTATTTGCCCTGCGCGGAGGATGCATTTACATTTTTGTATGTTTTTAGATGTTCCAAGTTTGTACTGTAGATTTGTGGCTGTTTCTTTAGTCAAAGTGCTTCTATTATTTTGATATGAGATCATTTGCCTGTCATAGGAGGACACCAATGGAAATTGATCTTAAATTTAATGCTGCAAGTGTTTATTTGTGCCATCTTTAGCAGAGAAGCTATTTCAGTGTAAAGAGGAGTTTCTTCATGTTATTGTGTTCAATTTGCTGAGCTAGCTCCATTTGATGATCAGTTGTGTGTCAATACCAAGTGTCCTTTCTGCGGAACGCAGCATTCATCTTGATATTTACGGAGTGATTTTTATGTTCAACCCTCTCTGTCAGTGGCTTTTCCTCAGGAATGTTTTTATAGAGGTATTCAGAATTTATTGAACAGAATATTTCATCTCGCCTAATTTGTTCCTTGACAAGAATTCAATTTTTTTTCCCAGCCACATCAATCTCTGTGATATTGAAAACATAAAAAAACAAAAAATTGAAAGAGGGGTGAGCAAAATCAATATTTTTAGCCACGTTTCTGAAAGCTTTGCGGGACTACTTCATGCTGCAACAGCCAGGCACCAGCCATGCACCAGCCATGCACCAGCCATGCACCAGCCATGCACCAGCCATGATTAAAATTCCTTATCAAATCCTTCAAGTTTGTGGCACGTTTACAGTCGAAGGAAATCACAATTAAATTAGCGCCATTTCTCTGTCATACAGAAACGTGTATATCTTAATCCCTGAACCTGTCATCAAGTGAAAGGATCGGTTTAGGAAACTTCTGGAGGAGGGAAGGCGAATTCGCCTAATCTTATCCCGAAGATGGAAAACTTTCCGAAGTTCAAGGATGACGATTGCCTGTTCCCTTTTGAAAAGAAAAAAAAAGGCTTAGCCCTCTCGTCACCCCCCTCCTTCAATCATCTACATGTAGTCGAGGGGATCCATATTTGAGGAGCCTTGATCTATTCTTAGTGCGCTAATATGATATTACATGTACATTACATCATATATTAAAACAACAACTATATTTAGGAATTCATTTGTTCCGTTGTTATGGTTATGTAGCCTAGCTTAGCATTGAATCCCATGAGGCAACTTCCGCATCGTCTCCAGGTTCAACCGGCGGCGAGCTTCAGGCCATGAAGTAGCGTTAGGATAACTCTTTACTCTTTAAATCACATTGTCCTTCATCAGTTTTTATCAGGCTTATAATGTATCAATATCAAACTTTACCAGACAATTTTAGGAGCCACATGACATTCGCTTCTAGCCTTCTACTCCTTTGTATCATCGTTCAATTTTGTTGTGGTTGGGATGGAATGTGTATGAACTGGTGGGGAGCATTTGCTCCTGTGATTGAGATGTACACATGTACCAGCATGTTGCCATCAGGTTACCATGGAAACATAGAATGCCATTTGATCTTAAAGAGTGATTTACTTTTATACTCTGCTTTATTTTACGGATATTGCTTAGGATTCATGTGTTACTTTTAAAAAGAATACCAGTATTCACGGATGCTGTTGAGATTGTTTGTGCTTGTCACCATTTATCCACCCAAGAGGTGGCTTTTATCCTGCTTCATGTATCATATCATTATCAACATCATCAACCTGTTGCGTTGTATATAAAATGCGACACTTGTAATATCTTCTCTCATGGCAGCCACCACAGTACGTGTATCAAAGGAGGTTGCTTTAATTTTCTACTTGTAGGTTGCCAAGCCCAGAAATGCGGATTGTGGTTTCCTTTCCTCAAGGCGATTGGACTTGGAAATTTATCAAGTGAAATTCTTGGTAATTATCAGGAAAGGTGCATGCTGTGTTATTTGAAATAAGTGAACGTGAGAGTAATTTACTCATCAGCCTTCTGGCCTATTTCTAACCCCACAGTTACCGCTTAAAGGTTTGATGTAAAATCGTAGATCCTTGTGACAACTTAAGTCTCAATTGCATCTCTTGTCTGGCCTGAAGTAGGACTTGCGTAAAGGCATTATGAAGAAGAAGGTTGTTTGAAATAAGGAATTAGTCACCATAAGGATGCTACATTTTATGATTTTTATCAGTATAACGTCATAATTCATCATGAAAGAATGACGTAAGAAAGGATGACGTAAATGGGGTGAGGTTTTCTTAAATTCTCCCCCCCCCCAAAAAAAAAAATATCCTGTTTTCCCCTTGGATTTTATTCTGCACCATCTGTTGCTCTGTGTTGTCCTGTTTTCCATTTGACATTTCATCTTGCAGACAAGTAACCTTTCATTCAAATCGATCCTCTTTATTTATTGAAAATTCATGCTACATTTTTTTAGGAATTCTTAAATTGACAGAAAGTGTTTGCCTTGAAAACATCCCATACACTGTTGATATGAACTGACAACTTTAATAAGCTTTCATGTACTCTTAAAAGGCCTTTCCACAATGATTCATAACTTCTTTGCCGTATTAATTATGGACTTCCTCGTACTATTCAAGTTGAGAAATCCCTCAATTAAAAGCTCCTGAAAGCCAAATCCAAGGATTTTGGCAATGCTGTTCAAAAGACAGGAAGATACTGGATTAGCAGGATTAGTATGAACTTCCATTGTCTATCCATTTTTTGCTCAGAAGTAAGAAATACAATACATACATTTGTAAGAAACAGGTGTATTTCAAAGCCTTAATTGATATTTGTCAAGAATATTGATTTGGTATTGTCTTGCTTCAGAAGTTATTTTGAGATTTCCTTTTGACATTTCAGTCGTTCTTGTATCCTCCTTTCCGATAGGACTCAGGCCATCATTTCTCTGCGCCATAACAACACGTAAACAGGAGAAGTAATAATTGTCGTTTGATGGACAATGTACATGTAATGAGCTAGAATAATAATCTTGCATTCAATAGAATCATTTCAGTTAGCAGAATATTAAAATTGAACTCCGAAAGCCCCCTTCCAGTTGATACTCTGTCTAATATGCAACCATTGTCTTTATTAATCATTTTCTTTAGGGAATTCTTTTGTTTCATCACATTTTTCTTTTTATTGCAATTCTTTTTCTTCCTTATTGTTTTACATGCATCACATCAATCAGTTCCTATTCAGTATGCTTGTTGCTGCGAAGGTGTTGCCAGAGACTTGCAATATTCCTCTTTTCTTTTCTTTCTCACCCCATTCTCTTTCTTTTGACCTTTGTGCTCATCTTTTTTCCTTTTACACACCTGTTTGACTTCTTGTATACCTGCTCCTCTTTTGACCTTCGATATATATTGCTTTGACATTGACTCCCATATTTGGCATTTAATTGCTTGAAACCTCTGTTCTTCTGATAAAGATGAAGTTGGATAGTTGTCAAGAATATGTTGAAAACTTCTTAAAATTACGTGGCCATGATGATTAGCATAGGTTTTGGCAGGTGGCCCCACACCAGAATCATGTAGTCTTTCTCGTTGTAAGCAGTAAAGCCTACAGGATGAACTTCAGCATTGCTCTTGATGAGTGGGAGAGTGTTGTACACGTAGAGGAACTTGTTGTTTTGGGATAAATGCACATGCACTAATTTCATACATGTATGTGTAGCATCTTGAATTGATGGGGAAAAGGAGGCTATCTCGAGCGGAATCTCAAAAGGAATTGATGCCATTCCTTTTAAGAACAGCTCCTCAGGAAAGAGAAAGTGATGTATCATCAGTTGCCATAGCAATCGTCTATTTGGAATCTGACAAAAGTAAATGCAGATATGACTCTTTCTGTTATTTGCACCATTGGTTGATTGGTTGATTTGTTGGTTACCTGACTGCTAAGAAAGCATGTGTACGCTTGTAAGTAAGAATTTAGGAGACTGACTGCTTTATTCCTCTATGAGGGACTTGGTAATGACTCATGAGGATTAATGTCCTACCAAATGGCACCAGTGCATCAACCTGGTTTTGAACCCAGGACTTCCTGGTTACGAGACCACTGCTCCATTCTGAGCCACTGTGCCTCCTGATGAAATTAGTGCTTACAGAATGTAAAAGCTAGTCACTTTATTTGAAGCTTTATAGTGCAAGTATGGATTGCCACGGAATTCATCAGTCTTGAATTTATAAAAAGTACTTGTATATATGTGTCTCTATCTGTTACTGTATGCTAATTTATCAATTGATTACACTTTTACGAGTTAACGTCTTATTTGAAGTTCATTTTTGCAGTGATCTTCGGTTGCCATGGAATTCATCAATCCTGCATTTATCAAAACTTATTGCAGATGTGACTCTTTCTGTTCGTTAGGTACACTTTCTGTTCGTTAGGTACACTTGTTATCAAAGTGATTACTCTTGTTCTAGTTAGTGTCTTTATATGAAGCTCACATTTTGTTGTGATCCTTAGTTGCTTTGGGAATTGTCAATCTGGAATTCATTCAAATAGATTGAAGACATGAATCTTTCTGTTATGTACACTGTTTCATCAACATGATTACACTGTACTACATATTGCTCACTTGTTTTGTTTGAAGCTCAACATTTGTGATGGGTCATTGTTGCCATAGAATTTAGCAATCTGGAACCTATCAATTTTGTTTAAACAACTCTTTCTGTTTTATCACTAATGGGTCACTTTTTAAGGCTGATATATCTGAGAAAGAATGATTGACCCAAAGAATAAAAGATGACCAAGTATATTGTTGAGACAACAATACCATGAGGATGATTACATTTTTCTAAAACAATGTATACCCTCCCCAGTTCCAAGATATACAATGTGAAAGTTAATTAAAATTTAATCATTAATTTCATTGTTTATGGAATGACAGCACAGTCATTTTGCTTTTGGATGATCGTGACATTCACACTTGGCAAGCCTTTGTTTAATAGTGTAAATTAATTATCAGAAAAATGCCAAGAATTTCAGTATTTAATTTGCTTTAATATAATCCATGTTGTTTTCTTCATCTATTTTTGAGTGATACCACATTCCACTGCTGTAGGCGTTGTACTGTATATTGTTGTTGTTCCATGGAGGTTGTTGGAAAATTGATTGACTCCTTTGTATGGAGAGAGCTGGTGGACAAACAACCACTTAGGTTTTAAGTGATATAATTGAAATCAACGTGGGGGGAATAATTGATATTTTCTTTTAATGCATTCCTAATGAGCATTGCTGCTGATTTCTGCAGGGTATTTGTGTTCAGTTATTCATGTCACGGTTTGGAGCGGGGGATTGCACATTTGTACATTTCCTGCGTTGATGATTGATCGTCATTTGATTCTGTTGGAGGTGTGTTAATTGTTCTACTTTCATTCAAAAATCTTGTACAGTGAAACCTGTATATAAAGACCACTTAACGGAGCCAAGAAAAGTGGTCTTTATAGGCAGGTAGTCTTTATGTACAAGTTCCTATAGTATGGATGTCGTAAAGAAACAGTTTTCAAGTGAAACAAACAATGTGATCTTTATAGACAGGTTGTCTTTCTGTACAGGTGGTTGCTAAAGAAGGGTTGACTTTGTAGGATTATCTGGATATGACGGACTAAAAATTGTCTTTACTTTTTGTGGCACATATGAAATGGAAACTCTATATTGGAATAACATTGTGTTGGAGCGGTATAGAATTTGTCATTTCCTATGGATTTATAGTGCAAGGTGGAATAAACATTTCTCTTTTCTTTTAGCAACATATAAAAACATTGGAAACTGTACCCTGGAATAACATCATACATCAGACGGCTTTAATGTGGTGAATTCATGAATAGTCCCAACTGGGAGTGAGAAGCAAAATTGCAAACTTATTTATGACAGCTGGAAGCAGTTCAGAAAAGATGCAAATGTAAAGGAGAGCAGAACCCAGTGACCCGATTAAGATGCTCTGACAACGAGCTTGGCCAAGATGAAGCAATGTCTTGGATAATAAGCTTCTGAAGATTCAATGACCCAAACAGAAATGGATTATACACCCAGAGAATTACTGCTCAATATTTTAAGGAACTCTATAATAATCCCAGACATCAGCTAGTACCCTTGAATGAACCTGAAGACTTCTCCCGCAATCTCAAGGGCGTAATTTACATGTTGATCTCCGAGTGTGCTTTGACGCGTTGATAATCATCATCCTCATCATCATCCTCATCACCGTAACCATGCCGATAATTACTGCTCAATATTAAAGGAACTCCATAACAATCCCAGACATCTAGTATCCTTGAATGAACCTGAAGACTTCTTCCCGTTATCTCAAGAGCGTAATTTACATGCTGATCTCTGAGTGTGCGTTGACGCGTTGATAATCATCCTCATCATCATCCGTTACCATGCCGATTAAAGAGGAGAGACTGAGCATTCTCAAGGAGGATGAGGAGGAGCAGAGATACAACGACGCGACCCAAGAGGTCAAGGTGGTTTATCGCAAGAGGAACCAGAGGGGTCGTAGAGGTCGCCGCCCTCGCTCTCTTGATAGGTGAGTGGATCGAGTGCCGGTTGATCTCGAGAGATAAGAGCAGAGTTGGTTTTCGTGTCGCATCCCAGCTTTGAGTATTTATTTTAGGAGAGAAAGCTACGGCACTGCATGAAAAACAAGTAGTTGTTGTAGTATACAGATCACTATACAGCTCAGTGAGCTCACTAAACATTATAAATGCTAATATCTGTTTTAATACTTGTGCTTTTGATGTTAAAGGTAAAGACCAGTTATGGTCATGCGATTGCATTGTGAAAGAAACGTTGTGGAATCGATCAGAAAAGGTTGATCATCTAGCATCTAGCATCTGCAAGGTTCTGGAATCATCAAAATGATAAGAAATTTGGCCCATTCTTCGTCAAGTTACAAGCACTATACACAGAAAGATGTATATGGGACTACCCTATATCTCTCACAGTCCATGAGAGAAACAAATTTACCAAATAGTCTAGATCTATATGAATTAGTAGGCGGTTTCCTGGCAAATTTTTTATCATCATGTATTAGTCAAAACATATTCTTTCACATGATTGGTAATGAGAGCTTCCATTTCATTTTTTGAAATTGGGGCGTTTCCAATACTGGTATTTACCTTTAAAGGTAATCTGCTATAGGTCCCCAACTTGTATTTAGGGATCTTTATTTAACACAATATTTTCCTGAACCAGGGGTGACTGCCTTTTTTTCCCTCAAGTAATGAATACATTTTGAATAGAAGTTTTAGGTATTTCTGTTTTTTTGTATTTTTTTAATGTGCTGGTTATTTGAAATTTCCTCATTTATAATTTTCAGGGTCAATGATTTTTTTTCTACAAGTGAACTCTACTTTTGATAATATGATCTGCTTTTATAGTGACTTTCCAGTTATATAGTAATCAAATAATTGAGCATGGTGCCATTTAAAGAGAAACATATTCTCAAGATGGCATCCTGCACAAGTACATACATGTATACCATGCTGGGGCATGAACGCGAAACCTCGGCCTCAATAGGCAAGTGAACGAACCACTCAACTACAACTCCACTACATTTAATTGCATTTATGGCCTACAGAAAAAATGCATTGCTGCCCTTCCTTACCAGACAGTGTACATTAATAGGCATTATGTGTAGGCTTAGAGTAAATATTGTCACTCATTCTAAATTATGATGACTCAAGACACTTGCCAGCCGCAAAACATTTCAATCCGCAAATATCTTCCAGACACTGAGTAGTCTGCTATATAGCAAATGCAGTCACTCGATCCGAAAGCAGTAAGACAGGAACATCACAGTCTCGGGATAGGTGATTCACACTCAAACGTTCATTTCTCTACTGTTGGCCTGTGCTAAGATTTACAATTACATTGGTGCATAGATGTAAAGCTATGATGCTTATTTTCCCCTTCTTGGATGCACTGTATAGACCTCAAATGTACAGACAGTGTTAATTCATGAATCTAATCCTCTCTCTCTCTCTAATGATCAATTTATAATTTAAAATATCAATACTTTGTTTTCCCCTTCAAATGTTGAAGGGAATACAAAGAGGATATACATTGTACTGTAAAAACTAGAAACTTTTGCTTATGAATATATATTTAAAATAAATTTTCATGAGAGGCCCAGATTAGTGGATGTTCAGGATGTATCAGAACAATTTAATGAGATTATTACAACATTGGATTTTGCTATTCAAAACAGTTTCTTGTTAAAAAAAATGCCTCAACAATTGTCAAAAGTTTCTAATTTACAAGTATTACATTTTTTTAAAATCAATGTGTCAAACTCATTTTACGAGTTAACTCTATTAAAGTCTAACTACTATTGACTAGGAAAATCTTGTAGATATATGAAATTTGATTGTAGTTCTTAGACAAAAGACCCCAAGTTATTGCAAACAAAAGTTAATATCTAAATTTCATTTGACACACAGTAGTGCTTGATATAAAAACAAGGGTGAGCTATCTTTCTCAAGTTCCGCTTGTAATTATGGGGGTAAAAATAGAACCCCTTCACCGGTGGTCATGTGGTCTGTCTATGTACCGGGTATCATGGGATGTGTTAATCCTAGGCGGTATAAGGGGGATAACAGCTATGTTCACATGGAACCGTTGGAGTTTAACTTTAAGTTTGCAAAACCTAAAAAGCAAAGTTAGAAACAACGATTCCCTATTAAACCCTGATGAGCGTTTTCACAGGATGAAACGGCGAATATGAATATTCAAAGTTAACTGCAAGCTGGGGAAAGCATTCCCCTCAAAGTTTTCCGCACTGCATACAATATGTATACATGTACAGGCGAACCTGCTTTAGTGACCACCTGTCTACAAAGACCATATTTTTAGTTTCTCTTGAAATTGGTTTCTCATTGAAACATGTACTAAACTATTAATAGAACCTGTCTACAAAGACCACTTTTCGTGTTTCCCTTGGGCGGTCGCTATAGACAGGTTTGACTCTACATGTAACTTTAAGTGAGGACCCCTCGTTACTTGTAGTTATCGGGGTATGTGGTTCATAACTTCAATTTAACTTTCAAAGTTTTGTAACCATAAGTGTGTCCGCATGGTTCTTAACTACAACATAACTTTAACGTTTAAAACTACGTCCTATACTTTTAACGTTAAAGGTCTGTCGTGTGAACCCGACTATTAAATGTCTCATCATCACCAGTGAAGAAGAACAGGAAAGGAAATCATCATTGTACATTAACGCTTCCAACGGGTCATATCCCACCTCTCTCTCACCTCTCTCTCGGTGTCAGTTGGCCTTAATGCTCGTTAATAAGGAGCCATACAACTTCACAAGAATTCTAGCACTTTTGGAATTATATTTTGGATCAGGCGACCCGTGGTATTTGGTGTTTTGAAGGTGTTTTGAAATTTTATAATTTTTTGGTTCAAAGTGAACTTAGGATACAACCATGCCTATACAGAGACAGTATACCAAGAAGATAAATAGAGCTGGGAGGTAAGATTTGAGATATTTGTCAACCTTCTACTTTAAAATTTTCGCCGGTGAACCAACATTTTAGAAAGTAGCTCATGACATAATTTATTGGCTGGCAGACGCAGTCCAACTATTTCTGATGTCTAATTGTCTAAATGTGCATCCATGAATTCCTTTTAGTGAATGCTAATACTAAAATGACAAGAGTACTTGAGGTCTACAACTTTGTTCTCATTTCCAGAACACTTTCTTACTTACTTATACATGTACCGATAGGTTTAAAGTCTTAAAACCAACACGATATTTCAGTTATTGGTATCAGTGTGTTCCAATACGATTCATTCATATACACTCGCGAGACAAATCTCAAAAGAAAAGCATTAACTTCTGTATCATCCTTGTACTCTGCTCTAGCTTCTCAATCCTTCATTCACTCTTTTGAATCTTTTATGTTCGTCGAATCCACAAAGTACAGTGAATCTTTGTGTAACGGCTAGACCGATGATTACTACCATAAAAGATCGTGCTTACCATACATGTACATATAATATGTCTCTGTCATTTTTGGCTCTGTGGCACTAATTAGATTAGCAAGTTTTTAAGCTGCTCTCTTCTGACTCAGTGTCATTCCGTATATTTCACTTTGGTTTGGTACCCCAGCAGTGTCAAGATAAGCTAATGACTTATTATAGTTGATCACATTGGTTTTCACTTGCAATTGAATCTCCTTAAATGTATTATTATCTCTATTAAAAAACAAGGTAGGGTCCTCCATCTCTTTGTTGGATTCACTATTAACACAATTTGTTGAAGTTTCCCATCTTGTAAATGTCAATTGCAGCTAATGTTATAAGAAACTAACTGCAGATTTTCTTCATATAAATGTTGATAATGATAATATAGATTGGTATTACTTCAGCATATTTTAATCTCTTCTTAATAATACATTGTTTTTCATATGTTTGAAGAGGTGATGATGATAATCACGTTAGTGGGAGAAAAAAAAGAGGAATGAAAATTTGAGTGATGAATATATATAAGGATACTGATAACAATATTTTCATTATCATGGTAGTATTGACTAATAGTAATAATGATAAAATTTCATTGGTTAAGATCATGATGTCCTGAATGACACAGGAGATTGTAATGATACGCCACATATATCATGACAATTGTCTATATTATATCACACCAATTTTATTATCATAATCAAAGCTCTAACCTCGACAACTCAAAGAAGCCAGAGGATTACTCTCTAATGTGGGGCAATAATTGCAAGCAATCCAGATGCAAATGATAGAATAGATGACGAGTTTACCGACTAGAATCGATCGTAGTAATCAAGGGGAATGAATCTAACCCTGGGTGACGATGCCCTAGAGACCTGCGGGCCCTTAATAATGATTATTAACCCCTCGCTACACCCACGTCTACCGACATTACATCACAACGAAATAGAAAGCTACATGCCACTGAGTCACTGACCCGTCTTTATCCTAACCTTTGCTTCCCAAAACTCTATTTTTTGTTGCATCATTTCGTTGCATCCATCCAGTAGCAGCAACGCTTGTTATTATTTTGCGGATGATGCCATGTTGCACTGTTATTCATAATTCTAGGCCTATACAGTATAATGATATTTGAAAAATGATAGAAATCCATTCCTTACCCCAAACAAATCTTGCACACCTACAACTTATTACCAGTTAGTAAATTTTTTCTATAATCATTACTTAAAAAGGGGATGTGCATTTTAATTTATTTATTTAATATTGGAATTGTACGTCAACCCAAGTTACAGGTGAAATCGTACATGTACATGTACAAAGCAATGATTTGTAAAAAAAGTATAACCACAGCAATACTTGTACATTTTTAAACAATTGCATTGCAGATGACATAGAGCTTGATCGTCTAATAGTACACTGATGCTATAATATGACGAGAGAAAAGCCTTAATAATGAGGATAATCATTGTAATAGACAATGATGTACCTTTGTATTCAAGTTTTATCATGAAAAGCTTTCATAGGAATGTGGGCAGGCAATCGCTAGAAAATAGGCTTCCTTGGTGGCTTCATGGAGCCTTTTACTTGGTTACTCACTCTAGCCAGTTGAAACCAATATTTTAAAGAATTTTCCTGTATGATGATGTTCTTTAAACGAGTTGATGGTCCCCCTGGGGAGCCTAGTATTACCCTTCAACTCCAACACCCTTGTGTACCATCAATTGAATTGACCTTTATGTAAGGTCGCATCTCATAAGAGAAGAAAGGTCTTGACACCAATTTAGAGTAGGCATATTTTCATTTTTGTCAAAAAGAAAAAATATTGCAGCTATTTGAAGCACACAAGGTTTGAGGGAAACCTTTATTATTTTCACATAAAACAGGTAAAGACAAATAAATTGCCGCAAACATTAGGAAATAATTGCACCAAACTCTAGAAAATGATTTAACCAATACCAGACCATCGTAAATGTTCATATCAGGTTTGAAATGATTGTCCATGTGGAGTTAATAAAGTGACTTTAAAGTTTAAACACATGTAATTGGATTGTAGTCTGTTATGAATTGTGATAATTGTTGACCAGAATTAACCCAGAAAAATTCTGGGATTGTGTGCAAATGACCTTTTTATAGGAAAGTGAAAAATATTGAGTTTCACACCATGGGGGAATGGAATTAGTTGTCATAACAAATTTCTTTGCAGTGTAACAACTTACAGACTTATGTCCTTAACTAGCCTTATTCACAGGCAGTATCATTTTATTCATTTTGCAATTAGTCTCTGTTCAAACTACCAGAAAGATGAAAGATGAAAGATGAAAGCTGAATTTTTTGTTTTCCATTGTATACTTTGTACGAGTTAAACTTGATTAGGGACCTGTTTGATTCTGCATCGATGAAGATTTTGCCAATCATTTCTTTGTGATTATACTTTATAAATTTACATTATTACTTTACAGATCTTTAATTGAGCTCTTTACTCTTTCTTACTTATTATGTGGAAGAAAGAAATAATCAGTATTGCCTGAGAAAACAACTAGTTTTGGGAAACTGATTTCAGACTTGGCACTTGACAAAGCTACCCAGGTTCACTTGAATTTTGAGACCAGCTTAGATGGTTTACCTGGAACTTACCTGAGATTGTTTCATACAGATATTTTTATTTGGTGAAAATTTTGTGGAAATTATCTTCAGCTGTATTTTTAAACTTTAACCGCTTGGATTCAGTTTTTGGCTATATGTAAGTACATTTGTATAGGACTGGGTATCGACTAAAAGAATATTATTTCATTCCTTGGTTACCGGTAATCACAGATAGGATTTTTTTGTGCAGCAAATAATGGGTAGGTGTACATGTACATGTTTGCCCTAGTTCATTTTTGTTGTTATGAGCTATTATCATTATGCAGATTTTTATTTAGAGTTAGTGTTCAGTGTTAAATTTCAATTTGAGAGAGAGAGAGAGAGAGAGAGAGAGAGAGAGAGAGAGAAAGAGAAAGAGGGGGGGGGGGGGGGGGGGGGGGGGAGGAGGGAAGAGGAGTGAGAGAGACTTTAACAGAGATGCCAACCGTTACGGTTTCGCCGTATTTGTTACGGTTTTAATGCTCTTGTTACGGCGTTACGGTAAACAATCAAAAGGTTACGGGGAAACGATAAATAAAAGTACATTATAGCGATTGCCGCCTTATCACATAGCCTCCGTACACAGCGCTGCATGTTGCACGCAATTACTCATAAGTTCACTGAATTTGACTACACTGGATAGGCATTTTCGCGCACATGGTCCGTCCGCCGCCATCTTGTTTAATTCCGAAACAACACGGCCGCCGTCATTACTGTTTTGATACTAGTATACTACGTGCGGTCGTGCATTTTGGGGGGAGCATGGTGGTGGATGATCGTGCGCGCGCCGCCCGCAATACCCATTCAAAGTATAGTAGCGAAGACTTCGGTGATTCAGCGGGCGCATTTCAAGTGCGGTATACGGTGTGTTGTTGTTCATGAACGCCGGGCCTAGCGGCCTGGGCTGGTGTGTCTGTGGTACTGGTGAGTGTACGTGTGCGTGTGTAGGATACGAGTTCTGCCATTTGACTGTGGATTTGAATTTGCCGTTCGACGCTTGAACGAGGTGTTTTCTTCTTGAATATTATCATGGATTCACTCAAAAGAGCGAGTACCCAAGGAGGAGATCCTTTGACTGCAAACAGATTAAAAAAAACGTTTTTATGCACATCTTTATTTTGGACTTAAAAATGGTAGGTTCGAAATGCAGTAAGAGTGATTGGGTGTTTGTGTACGTTTTCCGCGAAAATTATGCTGCGGTGTCTTGCGTTACGGAAAGACCCCCATTTGTTACGGACAAATGTGGTAAATGTTACTGACAGCCATCCTATAGGGTTGGCATCTCTGCTTTAATAGGGATAAGAGAGGAGAGATACATTGTACAAAGCTGAAAATGGAATACTGAGATTTAAAACCTCCACATGGTCATGGGCAAGTTGCTACGTTACTTGTACAATAAGGTAATATCCAATCATGAATAAATGAGTGAGAGAGACAGGGGAGGAGTTCTTAATAGATAAAGTCCTTGAGACTAACAGATTGGAAAAATGATACTTTCATCAACGCAAATCATCAGCTGGCTCCATGCACAGTTACTGTCTTCACTTTGTCAACTCAATTAAAAATCTAAATGTCAGGACACCGTCTGATTTTGATCAGCTGCGTGCCCGGTATTCCACGTTCAAGGATGAAATCGTCTTTTCGGAACCAGAAGGGCATTAACTCTGTGTTTGAGCACATGAGCGAACATCCTTCTGGCTCCAAACGGATGATACAGCGTTGGAATCCCGATCGATGACTGGTGGTTTTGTCCACAGCGCTGTATGGACATACCTGCGCATCCGATAGGTGTTTGCTCTGCTCTGTCATGGACACACTATGCCCGGGCTGTCTGAGACACGTTGCCATGGCAATGACATTGATGCCGTGAAACATACCAGCCGAACAAGCAAACAAGCCGGCAATCATAGATAAACCTGTCATGGGCAATAGATGTCTTGTGTAATTGTCAGTATGGTTGTTGTTGTTGCGCATGATCCTCGTTGATGTTGCATCTGTCACTCGTTTTGACATCGCCTCTCCCCATGCTAATATTGCATTAAGTGACCGCTTCCTTGTATGGTATCCTCCCCTTTTTTGTGACCCTTTAAATTGCCCTATTTCCACCTCTACTCTCCGTTAATCTATCGTTCCTGATGATGCCCATGTAGAGCAAGCTATCTATAGATCACATACCCATGAGGCCTGTCGTCATCAGCTTGAGTTTGCCAAATATCCCGCTATTTTCAGACTCAGGATATTATCCCGAAGCTTGAAAATGCATCCTCACCAGACCGTTGCGCTCATCACAAACTAGCTTGGACGGGCGCAAATCAAATATTCTGGAAACAAGAGCAAGATTTCTCGGGATATTTCCTCGACCAAATATCCCGCTAATTGCAACTGCGGGCTGATGAAGACAAGCTAGTTTGTAATGATCGGGATAGTTAAAATAGCGGGGTTATTTGGCAAACTCGATTTAAAATAGCGGGTTATTTAGCAAACTCGAGCTGATGAAGACAGGCCTATAGAGTTGTGAAAAAATGCTGCTTTTTAAAAAGGTCAATTGCCTGCAATCCTGTCTGTAGTGTCCTTTGCGGAAAGGAAATATATGCAAATTGTTGTGGATTGCCGAAAGGCATATTTCCTGAATATTAAAGCCGTTCTAATTTATTTTTGTAATTTTAATTTGTTTGAGTTTTGAATTCAGACCTACTGTCATACTGTCACATCGTCACAAATGAAAAAGAAGGATCTTAGTGATGGAGAATACCTATTTTTTTCCCATTTCCTGTAGGCCTAGAATTTATGTCTTATGATATTAAATGCTTCCTCATTTCAAGTCATGAGTTTCATTGTATGATTTCATGATTTTCTGTGAATATTTCCATTATGTCTGAAAATTGTCTAGCCTGTTTGATGTTGTTGTTTTTGATATATTCCTATAACTCATGATCATTAATTGTGTGTTGTCCTATGATACAAGTATGTTATTACCTTTACCATGTCTTCTCCTTGTGGAAATATTTATACGGTCTGTGCTTCAACTGATTCTAATCATGTTTTGTTTTAATCACCATACGTGTAATTTGTTGTCCATATAGCTAGAGATATCTTGCCTTCTTTTCTATCATGCAAGATGTGTCACTCTGTATGGACACCAAAAAGTGATTTTAATTTGCTGTCCATTCGTGTGCGATACCTCAGCACCAAGACTGTGACGCCTAACTGTGTCAAACATAGATTTGCGTAGAACTAACCCTCTCTCTTTACTTCCCTTTATTTGTAATTTCTCAAAGTAAGTTGACGTGGGAATATGTTAAATCTGGACTCAAGTAAGTGATAGCTTCCTGTCGGAAGTTTGGATGTTTTGTTTTTTCGCTCGGTGTTATTCCTTTGCTTCGTAATCTATGGTGCATCCTGCTTATCATAACAACTAGTAATTTTGAAGATTTGAAAACATTATTTGGTGTTGCTTTTTAATTTCATAAGTGTTAGCTTTTTACTCTTAAAATATTTTTGTGTGTGTATTTTTTGTCATTTGGAACTAATTCTTTCCATTTTTTTAGTCATTCGCTATGAATTTAATTTTTTTCTGATGAATTGAAGCTAACTATGAAAATGATTTCTATTAATTTTGATAGCTATATCAGGCCTTAAATTTCAATACTTTTAGGGCAAGGCCACTTTTCTGTAGGGCACATTCCTATATTACAGCACAAAGAGGAAGAATTGGAAAGGGCACAACAAATCTCCAAGGCCAATGAGAGGGGCATTGGGGCCCATCAAAGGGGCATCCATGGCCATGGCCTTGGTGGCCTTGGATTAATTTAAGCCCTGCTATATACATGTAGGAGAAAACATTTCTTTCTTTTGATTTCTTATAATTTATATCATTTATATACATGTAGCTGACTTTTTTAATGTAGTGTAAATGACCAAAGCCCAGAGTGTCAAAATACATTTGTTTATTTAAAAAAAAAAAACTTTTTAGTAGTAAAGTGTGAGCATGTAAAATGTAAACAGCAAGGACAAAAAGTTCAAGTAGCATGCATGTCGTTTGAAATAAACATACTTATTTTTTATTATCATGTCCTGTATTTCTACAGTTCTTCCTTCTTTCGCAATTTATCCAAGAACCTTACATTTTACTTTTCTGTTGAAAGTGATGAAGAAAATAAATGAATTTCTCTTATCTTTTTATTTTGAAATCTTGTCAAAATGTATATAATTTGTTTTTCTTGAAATTAATTGTCTATCTAGTTATTGAGCAAGTGTATTTATCAAATTTTATTTAGAGTTATTTTTTTAATTATTTTGATCTAATATTTGCTTTTTCTGTAGCCAATTTTGTTGCCATTTTCAATGGTATGGATGTTTATTATTTGTCTGGGGACCTAGTGATGAGGTATTCTACTAACCTGTTAATAAGGAATAAACTACAATACTTGAAATTCAGTCTGCTTACATAACTTGTCGCTATGGCAGGCAAACATCATGCAAGCTTTTAGGTTGTCAAGAACAGCATTTGTACGAAAAGTATGCATAAAATTTGAATATGTTAGTTAACTGGACTAATTACAAAAGATATTTTAATGAATTTTACTGTGGCTGAATGTAGATTTAACGCAAACGTGCATGCATACATGTACCTGTGTTTATACAGAATGTATTATAGTAAAAAGGTCATGCATTTCGTTCACTCCGTTTCCAATATATATATTCCTCCAACTCCATTCTCCTCTGCTAATACGATGTGTCTAGATCCCCGTGAAGAGAATTAGAGCTATGACGTTATAAATCTGACCCATTAATACCCATGAACTGCGTGGCGTGGGAATGGCTGGAGCGTATGCAAGGGGAGCACAAAGCCAAAGGCCTATTCACACTGCAGAAAAATGAATATGAAAAACCCATCATATTTTTAAAACTGCCATTTACACCACTGGAAAAAAACCATATAAAACGGTGTTATTTGAATTTTTTTTACTTTTGGTGAGTATAGTGCGCATGCGTGAATTTTCGCTGCTCTGCATGCGATTGCGTCGTTACATGATCAAAAACTTGTATAATTCACCGGTACATCTCCAAGCGAGCTTTACACTGCAAAAAACATTCAGTTTTCAAAATTTCAATGGAAGGTTTTGTCTTTTCTGATCTTTCATGGTGTTTGTGGGTAGTTACCTAGCACCTTCTGACAAAACTTCGGAATAAGAGAAGAACAATACAGGTTTTTTGCTAGCAGTGTGAATGCCCCTCAAATCTAATTCTTGTTTCTATGGGTGGCTATATTCTGATTTTGAGTAAAGGGTTCGCAATTAAATCTAGCCTATTAGATGCAGCTCAGCGTGAGAATGTGTTTGAACGTGGAGGTGAAGAGAGAATAAAAAAGCGGCGGGCTGAGTCAGGAGTTAAACTTTTAGCTCAGTGGGAAGCCCAACCCACCAGCTTTGAGGGTTACAAGGGATTCACACGTCTACACAGGGAGGGTGTGGTGACTGGTTAAGCTACAGTCTGTCATTTGCTTTCCAGTTCCTCTCTTTCTAAAAAAAAAAAAATCTTTGTAGTTCTGTTAAAAAAACAGTGTCACCTTCACTGAGATCCAGGTTGATCCATTTTCCCTCCTTTTCAAGCATTAGTGCCGGACCCAGCATTTAAATTACAGGAGGGTTTGGGGAATTTACCCCCCCCCCCCCCCTCCCCCCATAAACTTCAATTAGAATAGCCCCTATATGCTTTTTGCCTTCCAAGGAGCCCTTGTATTTTTAATTGTTTTCAATATGAAAAAATTCAAATGAGCGGAATTTTTAAAATTTATATCTGAATTTCAGTTGCGGATAGTCAAGAAGAAAGTTGTATTTTTTTTGGTCATGTGTGAATATATTGTGGTGATAAAGATTATTATGCATTCACGGCCTATATACACAACATCAGTCATTTTGCTGTATGAAGCATTGTGATTGCAACATCAGCCCTTGTACAACAATCAAATTAAACCTTGCCAAAGTATATGCCAAATATTCCTGTTGTTCCCTTGATAAAACCCTGACCCCTTTTACTCAAGCCCCAATGTCAAAATCCCTTTATAAAGATATCAATGTATTTCACCAAGTTCTTTTTATAATTATCATTTTTGTCTCCTTAATGACCGCATGCATCCATTTCAGGTCCATTAGTTTGCACTGCAGATGCGCTATACAAATGAGCTTATGGACCCATTTAAGTACATCCTGCTTTTGTGGAAAACAAAAACATCCAATGTCAGTTTCATGCAAAATTCCCATCTGTTCGAATGAAAGTGGCCTTACAAAATGCAAAACCCCCTTGGAATCCCACTTTAGCTATATCAAGGCATCAGTCATTATCATCTGCCTAGAGCGAGAAGGGCATTAGTTCATGCACTGAAACACAGAGATAATGCCCCCCTGGCTCTCAAGAGTTACATACAATAAGCCTTGTAAGTATAAGGGGATGTGATGCCCGGTCGCATGATATTTATCAATATTGTAGGAGTTTCTAAGGTAACAGCGAGCACAGCACATGATCGGCAAATGAACTCACTTCTTAAAGGTAGTGAAGTATTGAGTTGATGTACATAGTATGTTAGTAATCAAAAGTGTGAATATGCCAAGATGTGCTCAGTAGTATTGAAAGTAAAAAGAGGACTTTGCAGCATCTGTATAAGTGTCCTTTTAGTTATCAATTAAATTCATTTGAAGAATGTGATAAATTGCTATTGATGATCCAAATTATATGTGGCTGTATACCAAAGGCTGTGAAAAGAAAAAATTACATACATGTGGTACCAGAGTGATTAATCTCTGAAAAACTGCCAAAAAGCTCCAGAAAACCCCCAAAGAGATCTTTTCAAGAGTTTGATATACATACATTGTATATTGCTGCTGAGGAAATCTCAACATTTTGACCAAAAAAAAAATCACAAAAGAGCTTCAATCAGTCAAAAAAAAGAAGAAGATGAAAATGTATTTATTTTTGAAAGAAGAGAAAAGTAGTGGTTAACTTGACTGCAGGCAGTAGTATAACATGGGTCCAGATATTAAGGGGGCACTTCATACTTTGTAGATAAACTGCAAATTAACAAGATCATTCATCAAGGGGGGGGGGGGTGTCGAAGGGGTTTATACTTTATAGCACCCTTTTTCACCTTCCCTTTCATCCTCTCCCCATCTTCTCCCCCTTTCTCCTTTCTTTCCGTTTCTCAACTTAATGGGGGGATAAGGGTACCTGACCCCCGTGCCCCCTGTAGCTGAGTCATTGACTGCAGATTATGATCATGATGACTAGTACTCAGATGAATTGACCCTGTAAGATTTGATAAATTGTTTTTCCTTCCTCATAATATTGTTGCAACTTGCAAGACTTGAGAGAGGGTTCAGACAGAGTATACTGTCTAAATAATATATTGCATATTCTGTTGCTACAGTAGTTAGCTAATAAGCAATTGATAAATGTTCTAGTATATGATCAAACCTATAGTGTTGTGTCTTCATTTTTTTTTCTTACCTGGCCAAAGAGTTGCGATCGAACTGGATTTGTTGCAAGTCCTCTAATCAGTTGCATACTCTACTTACAAACTGCCACCTCTTTTAAAGGTACTATGTCCCTTTTGCAGCCAACCTCAAATTCTGTAGAACTTTGCAGGAATTATGAATATGTCATGTATGTCCTATCTGTGAAATTTGAACGTGAGCAGTGTCCTAATATTCAAATTATGCAAGGAAACCCGTTTACTTGCTAGACTTCACTGTCAGACACTATTAAGTGACTGACTGACTTTTTTTTCTTCTTTGGTAATAAAGTATATACAATACAATGAGCTGTAAAGGGTACATGAGCATTTGTCTACATCAATAACCCACTTCTTGTGATGGCCCAAATTATTGATTGATTCTTTGCGCAGCATAAAACGTACGACCATTCGGTACAATGGTATGAAAATCACGACTATTACTTATTGGCTCTATAGCTCCTAAGTCAATTTGACAACTAATAGTTGTTATTTTCCCACTTGAAGACATTTTCAACTCCCACCTTTTTTAGGGAAGTTCTAAATTAGTATTATCTTTCAAATGCCGGTGGAATTTAACCTTTTCATTTTTTTGGCCTACAAATGGGACATAGTACCTTTAATAGAACCCAGTTACTTAAGATTCGTGTAAATTTGTAATCACGTTGAATGAACTTGCACCTTTTGATAAGATAAAATAAATAGTTTAAGTGGAGTATGATTTTTACCATGATGCATGCTTGCAACATGTTGTCTAACTATTTACTCATTTTATGATTCATTGCTACTTCACCAGCTGTACCATTTGACCACTCATGTAGAGTATGTCCAGCGCTAGAAAGGCTGGAAGTCATCTACTTTCATCACAAATATTATGTAACCTACAATAATGTGTAAACTTGTTGAATATTGATCCTGTGGGACTTTCTTCATCATTTTTTCATCAAATATTCAAATTCAATTAATGAATTAATTAAATTCAGGTCTCAGATTAAAACTGGGTGGCTTTATGTGAAAGACTTCAATAATTTGTATGCAGAGAGCCTACCGGTACATGAATATTTTATGCTCCCAATTCCTGTTTGTTGTAGAAATCAAAAATAGAAATAATCTTCAAGAGCCAACAGGGTATAACTATTTAAAGTCACAAAAACAAATATCAACGATCCAAAGACAGCTAGCCACATGCTGTCTCCTAATGCTTTTTAGTAATAATCAATATTTAATACAGTAATCAGAAAGAAATGTTTATGAGCATGATTAATGTACACTGCCCACGTTTACCGGGTTAGTAGGTAGGATGACACATCTCCTGCTTATAAAAATAGTTTCTAGTTCCTCTGCCACCTTAGGGAACAAGGTTACAGTTATACAGTATGAAGCGATTAAAGGTACTTCTCGACTTTTGGAAACTGATGTTGGGGGAAAAAAGCAAAATGTTTGTGAACTTTGAAACTTTCATGTCCAAGAAACATTTGTGAAATGTTCATTAATTTGGGGAATGTCTCATATTCAACGATGTTTCAAATATAGTTTCAACTAAATTTTTGCTGTTTAACAAAAGTTGCTTTCATAAAGAACACCTGTCATTATAAACAAGTCCAGAAAAAGTTTCTGGACGCAAAGTTGCTTGACACAAAAGGTTTTACAGTATGGGGGTGGTTATGTTATGATACACAATTCCATGAAATTGTGCATGCTAGTTATAAATATTGATGATATACTTTATATTCATCCTGTTGTGTGAATTGAATTCTAAGATTGACATTCATACACATTTTTATGTCATTCTTCACTAAACATTGATCCTTTCCCTAAAAGTTTTTAGGGACATTATTTTGTTACATCTTAAGATCCGGTATATAAGATTCAGCAGTTTCAACTTCTTTCACATTAATGCCTGAATATCTCAAACAGTAGCTTTAAGTGTGAGCGATAATCTATGTATCAAACTTCTGCAATGCACATGAACTTGCAGTGAAGACCTTCCTTTCTCGTTCGATCCGATACAATTGCCCCCTTCCCCTGTGAGTCGATGCCTCGCTCTCTCTGCCCCCTTCACAGTAGTCTTGCAGGGTTTCCTGTGACTGGGTCGGTTTAGTCTGCAGGGATAGACTCTGTGTGGACTCTCAAACACGATTCCATTCAGTCGCCAATCGAGCCTAACTCTGTTGGTCTCTGTCTGTGTCACGAGCAGCTATCGTACACGGCCTATGGGATGCAGAAGACCTTAGAGTCTGTGTAGTCTCACAAATCAGACACTCTGTTAAGCACTCAACTGACAAGGGTTTGTTGTCTGCAAACTAGGAGCCGTTCTAGCCGTCACATCCTGAGGTAAACTCACAGGAACGTCTGAAGACACGTCAAACCGGCTTCAAACTCGCGAGGATCGAACCGGGGAAAGGCGCAGAGAGGGACTGCAACGTTCAGTAGCAAGACACTGCACATGTGACAGATATAGTGCCATTGTTTAGAGGGAATTAGCCGCTTACGAGAAGGATAGGAACATTTGTCATTTTTAATCATTTTGAAGAGGACCTTGTTTCTGATGGCGTAATATTTACATGCACACTTGCGAATACTTATTTGAAGAACTATGACTCTCTAAGGATTAGTGGATCATAACTGTGATATTGATACAAACTCCAGGAATGGTCTCATAATGTGGATTTGTTCCGAGTCGACCAGTTTCTTTTAAATGTGGAGAATATTTGCTTCCTACAAGAAATCGTTCCATTCAATCAGCCAATATAATGAGAACGTTTCTGCATTTCAATGTGTACCTGTGATTCTATAGGGATATAGATAGGATAATCATATATCTTTTTTTCTGAGATTGTACTTTCAGTGATCTTGTGGATATTCACCATTTTTCCGAGAATGAACCCTGTTTGCAAGGTTGCTAGATTTTTATTGGATTAACAAATTATTTTTTGTAAGCGTTGGTCAAGGTGCATCATAATGAGGTATCTGACCAATCCCAGAGCCCCCGAGATCTCTCGAAGGTAAGCTAGGTATAACTATGAATCACAGCTGTACATGTAGCAAATGTGGATGTGGAATGATATGGCTAATCTACTTGGATCTCCCTTCTGAAACCTCCCTCTCTGCGTCTACATCACTATACTGTCTGTTCTGCAGTTGAAGCATTCATAGTTTTTGCATTAGTTCTTCAAATTGCTTATTTATCTGTTTTTTAAAGAGAAGGTTAAGGAATTGTATGATCAGAACGCAACTTTATCTTTAAATAAAATATATTTTCGAAGTAACAACAAAAGTTATCTTACTTCAAAACATTATTCAATTAAAGAGATTAAAGTGGAGATAGTGAAAAGTGTAATCTTTAGGTCTCAAATGTAGGGGAGTGTTTGGTTGGGATTGTACTGGGTGGGGATGGTACGTAGACCTAATTATGTAGGATGCTTTTCTATCATAGGCATATAAAGGCCTTTAATTGGCACTTATGTTTCTTGCGTTTGCACCCCATTTTGTAGTTGATTAACTTGATGGAATGTTGCTTTTCTTGAAAAATGTGTTAGTTTTAGGTATATATAATCTTATGGTAGAAAATATTACATTTACATTCCTATAACATACTTCAGATGTTAGAATACAATAGCAGCGAGTCTCCAAATTATTCAGGTACAATACTTCACAAAATCGACACTTTCGACAGTATCTTTATTTTGACATTACCCGTCCATATTAGCAAACAGCTCACATTATTCAAAAACACGACTAATCAGATAAGATGTCTGGCGGCGTCAAGGCAACTGCTCCGAGATGACCTGTCTTTAACCTCCCATCTCCTCGACCAAGAAGGCACTGAGTTTGAGATAGAAAGCATAGATTTCCTTTTGAAGAACCCAATTTAGAACAGACTTCATTAGCACACATCCATGTGTAGTCACCGTCGCACATGGTGATTTAACGTTTTAGTTTTTAGACTAGACATTAAATGGAAAGTGCTATATTATTCAGTCTTTATGCAGTGTCACAACATGGAGTTATTTGTAAACAATGGATGAGTGACTAACAGTTGTCCTTGTCCTTGAAGAGTTTGTCATATGCTTGCTTTGTTTTTGCATGTACCTTGAAGAAAACTGCTTGTCATAACAAAATAATAACCACAGGATTGAGAAAATTCATATTACATCCATACTACAATTTAAGAAGATATAACAGAAAAATGAAGCATGCTTTAAAATCTTCCTTGAATAGAAGTCACACATCATTTATAACCAACAGGGACAATATGGAGAGCCAAGAGATGAATTGTTGCCAATTTTTGTTGCATTGTTTGACTTTATATTTATAAACAATCAATAGGTCAACTTTTCTCTGAAGACAATTCAAGACATACACAGATTATCCCTTGAGATCTATATCGTACTAGCCACAATTGTTCTGAGGTACAGTGAATGACATCAAATCTACAAATGTACATGCATTGTTACACTCCATAAATGTTGAAAAATAATAAGTCTACATATTGTCAGTTTTGGAGCCAGAAGGGCATTAACTCACTTCTTCTACACAGAGTTAACACCCTTCTGGCTCTCAACGGAAGATACTCTCCTGGAAAGACAAACTTACAGACTATTCATTGACAGGATATACCAAAATAAATGGCATAATTGTAAACCACAATAATTTGAGTCACTGTAATATGACATCGTCTGTTTGGAACCAGAAGGGTATTAACTCATATACCTGATAAAGTTAAAGCCCTTCTGGCTCAAAACACTACTAACGGACAAATGCTGTGTAGATTGAATTTGTAGGTAAACCATCAATCACAAATGGTATCAATATGACCTGAATTTGATGACACTGAACCCTGACTCACGCATGGCCATGGAGGTGTCTGATTGAATGAATGGGGCAGTCAAGTAAAAAGTGAAAAGTTGTGCTTATGCCAGGCCAGAGACAATGGACAAGTTTAGGCATTCTTTTAGGCCTCAGATGGTGGGTGTGTCAAGCTTCATGTTATAAACATATGCTGTGTTATTTAGTTTGTGAAGTGGAAAGGGTGTTGAACGTTGGAATATCAATAGATTCTAAGAGAACCTATGTGTGTCTTATCCACAGGATCTAATATGCTGAAAGTGGTACATTACACTAATTTTGTATTACTTATTCTCTACTTTTACAACTATAATATTCTGCAGCTACTGTTCCTATTGACTTTCCGTCTTCTATCTTCCTGTAAAATAATGATAAAAGTGGGTTCTTGTATAGCGCTCATATCTGTCAGATTAGACACTCTTGGCGCTCCTCAATTTTTACCTTGGTTTAAGCATGGTTGCCATTTATATGGCGCTCTAGCATCTCAAGTAATTAATTCCTGCCAGGTACCCATTTTCCTCACCTGGGTCAAGTGTGGCAAATGTACTCTCTAAAAAAAATTGAGTGATCACGGACGTCACTCCTCTGTAGAGTGAAAATGTAGTGAAAATAGAGTGAACATTCACTCTTTTCTTCTTAGAGAGCACTCTAAAATCAATCGATTTTCACTCCTAAACAAGTGATCACGGACGTCACTCCCAAGAAAGTGAAAATAGAATGAAAATTCACTCTTTTTTTTAAAGAGAGTAGGATAGTGTCTTGTCAAAGGACATTAGTGCAGCGGCGGGACTTGAACTGTGAACCATGTGATCAACAGTCCTGTGACATATCCACAAGACCTCCGCACCTCCCTTTACATGTATATGATTTCCATCTCATAACATGCGAGTCTGTAGGTATGAGATCTTTTCTATCCATAGTATTGAACAATTAAGGACCATCTCTGTACTCATAGTGCAATGCTCGTTTCAAGGACATTATAATGCCGCGGCGGGACTTGAACTGTGAACCAAATGATCCACAATCCGGTGACATACCCACTAGACCTCCTAACCTCCCTTTATATGATTTCCATCTCATCTTCTCTTCATCCTTGAAGATGTCAATAGGTATGTCCACATCAGCTTAAGATTGTCAAATAGCCCGCTATTTCTGATTTGGGAAATAAGCTCGAAGTTACAAATCGCGTCTTCATCAGCTCGAGCCTCGACCTCGAAACTCGAAACTCTCGAAACCTCAAGAAATTAGCTCGAGATATTTTGCTCAGCGTTCGCGCATAGTGCGAGTCTTCGTGCTGGCGAAGACACACCGGACAAATAGCGGGATATTTTTGGATATCTTGGGATGATTATCTCGACCAAATATCCCGCTTATTGCAACTGCGGGCTGATGACGACGCATATTAGCTGGATAATTTGCGATTGGGATGGTTTAAATAGCGGGATATTTGGGAATTTCAAGCTGATGAAGACATGCCTAATCTGTAGGTATGAGACCTTCTCTATCGGTAGTACTGAACAAGGAGCATCTCTGTACTCATCATAGTGCAATGTTCTTCTATCATGACCAGAAGAAAGTCTCGAGTGGGAAGAAGATGGCAGCTGTACACTCAATATTCTATTTTGGAAGCACATCAAGGATTTAATGGCTAAAACGTACACAAAGACACGTCAGTATAGTCTACATCAAGCAGACATGTGATAAATGATCAATTAAGTTTATAAATATATACATATATATTTATATATACCGGTATACATGTATAAATATATAATGCATATAATATTTTTATATTTATTAATAATTATATTCAAAATAACTGATTTGTTACTACCATATTATCCTGTGCCCAAAATGCCTTTCTATCCGTACAATTTATTATTAGCTTTTCTGTTATTCTATTGTCTCTCTCCCTTTATCTTTTTTTTCCTATTTTTTTTGGGTAAAAAATGTGGACATCTTTTCTTAGCTTTGTTCGATGTAACAACACCTTATAGCTTTACACTGTCAGGATTCATTATTCATTCCCTTGATGTGCTGCATATAAAAGAGCAATTATATTATTCATAGTGAAAATAGATAAGTACACTGCAATGCTTCCAACTCCAAATACACTATTAAAGACATAGCTGCCAACCATTTCCTCTTTTTGGGCCTTCAAGCTGTTGTTTAGAACCCTTTGATTCTTCTCTTTTTTCTGAAATATTCTGTGTGGAAAGTACACAAAATAGACAAATATTCCTAATTTTGCCTCAAGAGATTCCTTATTTTTGCTATGAAAGGTTAGGAGGTACATATGCTAAGATTAAGAGGTGATTTTTTACAAAACATTTATTTAAAAAAAAGTTAAGATATTGTTTAGAACCCTTCGATTCTACTCTTTCTTCTGAAATATTCTGAGTGAAAAGTACACAGAATAGACTGTATTCCTAATTTTGCCTTCAGAGATTCCTTATTTTTGCTGCGAAAGGTTAGGTTAGGAGTTATGCTAAGATTAAGAGGTGATTTTATACGAAGCATTTATGTTTTAAAAGTCGAGACGACTAGACTACTACATGTATAAGTTGCTGTCATTTGGACAAGGGAGTCACATGAAGCTGTAATGTCACTTCTCTCAAGAGGGGTGCCAATGTGAAGTGTTTATTTCCCCAGAGTCGTGTGATCATTAGCTACTGTACATGTATGGAGTGTAGAGTTCAGGTCATGTGAAAATCATTACTTTATAGAGAGTACTTTATTTCTAGTAAGTTCACTGCCATTGACTTCTGCTATGTACTGCAAATGAAATTTATACCGGTAGTCAGAAACTATTTAGAAATAAAACCGTTTTAAAGATGGTTTGCATGTGATTAGCTATGCAGTGAAGAGTTCAGGTCATGTGAAAATCATTACTTTATAGAGAGTGCTTTATTTCTAGTAAGTTCACTGCCATTGACTTCTGCTAAGTGCTACATGTATGTATTGCAATTGAAATTTATACCGGTAGTCAGAAACTATTGAGAAATAAAACGTTTTTAAATAAGGTTTGCATGTGATTAGCTATGCAGTGTAGGGTTCAAGTCATGTGAAAATCATTACTTGATAGAGAGTGCTTTATTTCTAGTAAGTTCACTGCCATTGACTTCTGCTAAGTGCTATGTATTGCAATTGAAATTTATACCGGTAGTCAAAAACTATTGAGAAATAAAACCGTTTTAAAGACGGTGTGCATGTGATTAGCTATGCAGTGCAGAGTTCAAGTCATGTGAAAATCATTACTTTATAGAGAGAGTACTCCATTCCTAGTAAGTTCACTGCCATTGACTTCTGCTATGTATTACAATTGAAATTTATACCGGTAGTAAAAATAAAACCTTTAAAAAAAGCTTTAACGTGTTTAGTTTACCCTTTGAAACAATCGTGAAAGGTTATTTTTGACTGTTATGGAATGATCCTATTTCTGCCCAAAATGTTACTAGTACTGTAGCATGATAACACAAAAAGCAAACAGTATCAGAAATATGTTTGCTTACATGTATATTCCGTGGGTATATTTAGTGGGTTTAAACAAAAATCTGTTATAACTGTTGGAAAACAAACACAAAACTTTAAAAGAAAACAATTAACACACTGTGTCTATTTTAAGTCGCATGTAATAAGAAACAATCACCACGTTGATTGGTACTTTCAAACGACAATTTGTTTTTATGTTTTCTCAATATTTGAAACAGATCTATGATAATTTCTACGAAAGTGGAAGGTTTCACAATTTTTGGCTGCCTGCTAAAAGGCTGTAACAGCTATGTATTGTCAATGGCAGCGACGGCCTTCTTGCATTCAGCCAACAAAATATAATAGAGATTCAAGATTTACGTGCCAACAATTGTAAAATCATTATTTTTGATGTTGGATTGTATACATTACATCATTTGTCCTGAATGAAAATTGGATTAAACTTATTACATACATTGTGTGCTATTCCAGGATATCACAACTGGGCTAGGCTTTAATTATAAGTTACCAGTATGTGCAAGTGTAAGGCAAGGCCCTGCCCAAGACATTAATTAAAGAAGTCTGCCTCCTGACTGTCTAAAGTTTCTTCACTATCAAGATCTAGCATTGGCATTGTAATTGACGGAATTAATGGGTTCGCTCTCAGTCGTTTGAATGGCAGGAAACTACATCATTCATTTACAGTCTATATTTGGGTTGAAGTTGAACAGTGGTTTTGTGAAGTCTTGAAGAAACGATCCATCGTTGTGACAGTTGTAGTTTGGCAGCTTTGCATATCTTGGAAACCCTTTGACTCAGCAGGAATCATATAATTAGAGCGCATGCTTTTCTAATGAAATATGCTGTAATACACTAACAGTTTTGTTTTTAAATCTCCAAGAAGTTCAAGTATAAGATATGGTAACAAGACCCAAGATTCAAGATTCAAGATTCAAGTTTCATCGTCCATATATGATAATACAGACATTTGTTTCCATTGGTGTTGCATATAATGTTGTAACATTGGCATAAACATGATATTGTATGCTAAGAGCTAGAAGGGTATTAAGTTTGTGATAAAACAAGAATGAGTCGACGCCCTACCAGCTCTCAGCACACCAGTACATAACAAGAACATTATTCTGAGTCACATTATGAATGCGTTGAATTGTCAACTGAAATAAATTACAACACCCTAATTTCCTGTGAGCAAAAAGAGGAAGAGAGAGAAAGAGGGGGAAATTAAAGAGAGAGACACAACGAGTGGAAGAAAGAAGAGAGAACAAAAGAGAGAGACACGAGTGAGAGAAAAGAAGAGAGAAAAAAGAGGGATAACCGATGACTTATTATACTTCATTGAATTTTGACACCCCCATCCTGTCAGAAATTTTCTTTGTGTGAATATTTTTATGTCCTATCGTAATCTTTAAATGAAAAAAAAAGAGAAAGGCGTTTTCTTTTTTGTGTCTAACATCTGCATGTATCTTTCACCATAAATATTCATCCACGCAGAGAGGAAGCCTGATTCATAAACATCATCTACACATAATACTTGTCAGTATCAATATTCTACTCATTTCATACTGTCATCAACACCCCCATCAATGCTGTCAATCATTTTCTACTGAAACAACGATGGAGCTATACTTAGAGGTTCTTATGTAACCCATAATGAAGTTCATTAGGAAATTTATTGACAGCCACATGAATAATGCCCTTCTGGCCCTTGACATACAAAAAAAAATAGTAAATTTTCAACCAAACTATTTGCTAGCGTGGTTTATGGGGAAACTACACTTATCTGTTAAGAATTAAAAGGAAAATAGTCGACTAATCGTAATTGATTTTAGATTCAAACAAATCTTTAGAAAAAAAATTGATTTAATGATATTACTTTATGTGGCAAATTCTAAACAGTCCAAATATCTTTCCTTTTCTTCACAGTCGGCTGGTGTCACAGACGGCAAACTTCTTTGGCGTCGGAGACAACTGCCAGGAAGACCAAGCAAAATGGCGCCGGCGGCAATCACGGGCCCTTAGTCGGCGCCACGGTGGCATCAAGCAAGGATGTGAACCACCAACTCCATCAGCAGAGGACCCGTTCGGGTTGCCTCTTCCACACATCGTAGATCCCCTAGGTAAGTGTTTTGATAGTTTATGTCGTTGTAGTGACACCGATCACTATGTGTGGGCCAGTGTTAAAGGTACTGAGTAAAGAGCAGGTTGCTACAGGGGTGCTCTGTTGGTGAACTTGTTTCGCTCAGAAATGATATCTAAACACTGAACTTACCCGTAAGACCAAGACTTCAATAGTTATTGAAGATTGCATTTGGGGATTACTGTACTAGCTATTCTAGTATTATATTAATTGTCTAGCTAGTCAGCACATTCTTGATAATTTATATTGAGTGGGTAAGTGGAGCTGTTGAATGTAAGTTAATGTGGTAAATATTTTACTACTTTAATATGTGAGCCATATTTTGTGTACCATATAACAATTATAATTGTAAATATATTTATTATAGTAGGGCATTGCACCCTTCTTCTGGTTTAATCACTGTCCAATTTCAGCCTGTTTTTAATTTTTTGGGAGGAAGGAAACTAAAGACAAGTGCAGGTAAACAATGAAATGTGATTACCATATATGAGAAGGACACAGAAAAGTACCCAATTGTGAGAGCACTGAGCTTGTGATTGCTGCCCTCTACTGCCAGATTCACAGCTTGTGTCTGCCTTTGATACATGTACATCTTTGACTGTATAATCATTGAAGTATTGAGAATCTTCAAACACTGTGACTGTTTTTTTCAGGGATCTTTCAGGGTCTGGTAATTGGTTTTGCAATTTGCAATTATATATGGATAGATGTATAGATGGATGTTTGATTAGGAATATGAAAAGGTAAAATGAAGAAATAGTTTTGCACAGTCTACATCTTCTTTAGATCACACAAAATATGAAAATTGTTTTTGTTTCACTCTGGCACTCTCAATTCCATGTAAGTGAGCCATTGTGGAAAAGAAACGTTTACTGGCATGGTGCATTTAGTCCAGACAAAGCCTAGATGTCTCTCTATAGGCCCAGTTGTTGTAAATGGGTTCCTTGTTGATATTTACACAATCTTGCAGGCCTACAAGTTCTGTTAGTGAAATACAGTTCAGTCTTCCTATTTTTCCAGTGCTCATAAATACAAATGTACACATTGACATTTAAGTTGCTTGACATGAGTGCTGGCTATGAATATTAATACAGACAAATTAAAACTACGGTATTCATTTTCTTGTCTGCCCCAGATTTGTCTACTTTCTGTTCATTCTAAGGCTTAATCCCAGTATGATTGATCATCATCTTCTGATAATTGAAATTCCCCTTTAATATGATGCATGCAATTGCCATTTTAGGTTGATAGATGAGGATGCCCACCCTTTTATTTTGCTTAGAACTTTAAAGCCCCACTGCACTACTTGTAGCTACTTGCTCCCACTATATAGAAAACAATGCCTAAGCGGTGATCGTTGGTCCCCTGTGATCCTCTTTTTCTTATGATTGAGAGCTGAGTTGATGAGATAGCCACCTGTCAGTGACCACGCTTGGTGGTCTAATCCCTCCTGGTCAAACAGACTGGCTTTAAAGGTCATTCTAGCCTGTGCATTAAGTTCATTTGTATGAAAGCCGAAAAATGAGATGAACAGAATGACGAAACATTAAATTGAATTGGACCAATAATAAGAGAATTATGAATGATTGAAGTATGAGATAACCAAACAAGTGAGAATCTAAAATTGGGAAATTGGTCCATAGATTGTGATGTACACAGACAACTTTCCTGTTTGTTGTGTAAAAAAATATCATTAATTTCCGTTTTTTCCCAAGTGCCTTCTCCCTTTGGGCACTACTCAAAATATATTATGGATAGCAGAGTATTATAGGTCCTCTAAAGAGTAAAGACTTTGCTGGGTCGTAGATTTTTGATGGAACAAATGGGAAAGTTGTCCACCACTACTCCACAGAAACATTTCCAATTTAGCCAATTTGAAGAGCCCATACCTATAGTGATTGCAAATTTTTAAAATTCATAACTTTTTCTTTTTTGTCAGTTTTTAATCAAACCTTCACAAGTCTGCTTCTCGCTATCAATGTTGGGTTTCCAACAGTTAGTTCTAAGGCTCAAGCTTGGTAACGCATATAAATTGGAAAATATTTCATATCTCCAGAGCTTAGAAGGTATTGACTCATATATTTTTTTAAATAGAGATTATGCCTGTTTGCTCTCTGCAGGCTATTTTTTAAGGACATTGACATGCACTGTAAATTCCAAACCTCTTTCACATGAGTAGTATAATTGAAAATTAGGGCAGGGGGATAGCGAAAGGATTAAAAAGATATTGATATTGATTATATTTCTTTTGCTTGTTGGAGTTGAATCAAATCTAATCTTTTATAAGTTAACCTTACATGCATCAATCATTTTTTCCTTTATCTCTTTTCTATTTCATATTGTGCTTTGTTTTCATCTAAAAATTCTCCCCTTCCTTCTCTCTGTAAAACGTAAATGCCCCCAGTGCCCTTTGCATTTACAGAACTGAGCTAGAAAGAAGTGGTATCACTATCATGTTTTTAAATTCATCGGGGAAAAAAGTAAAGCAATAGTAAGCTTATTTTGAATGATATATCTTGAAAACATTCATCATCTAGAGTTCTAGACATTTAAATTTGAAATATTTTGTCATGAACAATAAAGAGAAAAAGAGAAAGAAACGTATTCTCATGACGCCCTCCATTAAGACTAAAATAAATGAAGGGAATGGAAAAGAGAAGTTATAAAACGGAAGAGAAATTAGAGAAATTAAAATTTTCTTTCTTGCAGTCTCATTCTTATGCAATGAAATAGTAGGTGTTGATTGATACAAAGCATTAACAAAAAAATATCTGAAGGAAAAAAGAAAGATTTGGATGCATCACTTGAAAGTCAATAAAACTATCCAAAGGGAAGGCAACACCCTTTGGTTATTACTCACTTGTTCCTTATTTCGAGACAGATTTTGGATTTAAAGATTGGATGCTTTTAAGGAATTATCATAAAAGGAGATAGCTGTTACTTTGTATTCATAGAAATCCGCTGTATCTTTTCTTTGTGTGGGAAAATGTCTGAATACCATAGGGATTGTACTTTTTCGTTGTTTTGTATCATGCAACATTGAAAACCCATTATTTCATTGCATTAAAAAGCTTCTAATTTCTGTTCCTTTCATTCATAACGGAAGCATAACGAGAATTATGACAATTTCCCTTGTTTCTCTCTTTTTATATCTTTTGTTCTCTTTCTTGTTCATGACAACATATTTCAAACCTAAATGTCTAGATGATGAATGTTTGCAAGATATATCATTCAAAAATAATATTGTTGCTTTACTTTCTCTATGAATTTAAAGCAATGATACCACTTCTTTCTAAATCAATACTTGTAAATGTGAAAGGGACTGGGGACAAACAATATACAGACTTCTTCCTCAAGTTGATAAATTGATATACAAAAAAAAGGCCAAAGTGTTTAACAAACAAAAAAGAGAGAATCATTGTCAATAGGTGAAAAGTAGCCCTACCAGTTTTTATCATTGTCATTTTTTTTTAAAACTTAAATTTCCTCTGATTAGCCCCTTTGAAAATTCTATCGTGGACTTCTACTTCTATGTAATAATAGACATTCACAATCTTCCATCATGCATTTAGACTTTAAATGAATACTACCATGTTCCTAAGTTCCTTTTTCTCTCTTAGTACTGCCTTCTTCCATTATTTACATTTACAAGATAAAAATACTGATTGCTTGTTGGTCTTGAAAGTTGTAGCCAGTAAGAAAGGACTTCATTTTTGTCTGTGTATTTTGATAAAGGATATGTGTTTCTTGGTTTGTTTTAAAACAAAAACTCCTTTAACTAATGGGGTTGCAAAATTTCTGACAAATTTGTTTATTAGTGCGTGGCCACTGGCCGTAAATATAGTAGAATCTGGTTTGCACTTATCTTAAACATGGGTGTGTACATTTACTTCCATTTAGCTGAAACAATATGAATCAGTATTTAAAAAAAATTATGTATAAAGAGGGTAGAATTCAATTACATGACAAAGGCAATGTTTCTGTCATTTGAATTATTTAGTGTGTGGGAGTAAATTTGTAAAGCTTAAACTTCTATTTATCTATTAAAGCCATCTGAAACAATATTAAAAAAGTCAAATATTCCAGAGATTATGAAGCCCTCCAAAAATAGGGTGGGATTTATTTTATGGGATATTTGTGAAGGTACATGTGCTATGGATTCTGTGCCGTCCCCATCAATTATTCTTTCGTGCACAAAACTTGCTACATGTAGACATGTGCGTGGGGCCATGATATATAGTCAAGAACATTCAGCTCTTCTCATTATTTTAGAAGAAGCGCATCTGAGATGCTGACAGTGCATAATAACCTTCTCCTGTTGTACTGTATGCTTATTATCATTTTTGTGTGGATTTCACTTCGTGTGCTATAATAAGAAGATACTGGCCCTCAAGATACCATGGACCTAGCACTGTTGATAGTTTTGTTGTAGGCTCCTAGCATTTCTATCTGTTTTCTTTTCTTTGATCTTTAAAACTTGGCTCTATCCTAGTCCTTGATTTAGCATTCAGCTGTCGAGGTAAGAAATACTGGGTTCTTGAACTCCTTTTAGTTGTCTTTACTGTTTTCACACTGGCAACATTTTGCTTAACCCGTACTATTGGTGGGGTTAAGGGGGGGTCTTAGCCCCACCTATAGTCCGGGGTTAAGCCTATTCCACTTTCTGTTCAGACTCCTATTTACCAAAGTGGGCTAGCCCCACCTACAGTACGGGGTTAACTAACCCTGCAAAATAGCAGGGCTAACCCCGCAATTGTGGTGCTAACTCCTGCTAACCCCGCAATTACGGTGCTAAGCAAATGAATGAGAACAGAAACGAAAAATAGTCCGGTACTACGCAATGGAGCGTATCACAGCTGGTTATACATGTAGATGCGAATAAGGAGCCCACTGTCCAATCATAACATTCACGATATCCGGGGCTAACGAATTGCAGTGAGAACAGCGTGAATTTTCTTATTCCGGAATAGGCGCCAGTACGGGACTAAAAACAGCATGTGTGAAAGCCAACAAAATTAGTCCGGGGTTAAGGATAGTACGGGGCTAAGCAAAGTACGGGGTTAAGCAAAACCAGTGTGAAAAGAGTATCTGGGTACTTTTTTTTTGGGGGGGGGGGGGGGGTCGATGGTCTGAAGGACTGAAGGGCAGACATCCTGATTTATAGTTCTTGACATGTTTTTAAATTTGTTACAGTTCAATGCTCAAATTTATGTACATGTTATTGTACCAAATATCCAATGAAATGATAAATCAAATCTGTCTACAGGTAGTCAGGTATTTCCTTCAAATTAAGACCCACCTGTGGGAATTTAGGACAGAACATTTGCGAAAAATCAGGGTTGGATAAGATTTATTTATAGTCACATCGTAACATTAACAAAATCCTCTTCCAGAATACTTCTCTGACTTGAGGGTACATGTATGC
>JAVYIG010012530.1:0-53047 GCA_035222895.1 Strongylocentrotus droebachiensis | reverse complement strand
TAAACAATGAACTTAGGATTGCAATGCTTACTATTTCAATATACATGTTTGTTATTGAGATCCCTAGTCACTATCTAATTCCACTGCTCAGGTTAACTCTATTCATGGATCCATCAAGCATACATAATACTGTTTTTTTAGTCTGGCAAGCCCCTGGCAAGCCCCTGGCATGTTTTCGATTTGTTAAGAGAAACTTTTGTTCAAGGAACATGCATTAATATTAGAAAACAGGTCTATTAAAACAAGAAAGTTGTAAGAGTTTTAATGTTTGAAAATAAACAGAAAGTGTATCGTTCGACACAAGATTGCTTTTGAGCAATGAAAATAGAGGATGTATTCTTGATTGCTTATCTAAAACCTGTAGGAGATAATCACACGCTTCATAAAATAGCTGGATTACCTGTTAACATATAAATATATACCACATGCATCTCCCGAAATTGTAATTGACGTAACGATAAGGATTTTCAAAGGATATCTTACAAAATAAAGTAGGAGATGTATAAATGAGTGTGAACATCGACCCACCTATTCCATTTTTTTTCTATCCTCTTTCCTCCATCTTCTTCTATCTTCAGACAAATTTGAATCGAGTTAGACTGAGATCAAAGCTGGCGCTCTTCAAATCTTTGTCTGCGGCCAAATTGAACAACGCCGAGCTTCTTTATTATATATTAAACAATAAGGGCCAATGACTGTTGCTTATTTTTTGTTAAAGTACATTCCTAAACGTTCTTTACGGAATACTCCTTCATATGGGTTTAACATGGTTTTAAATATCCCTTGCATGGCATAACCCCCTCCCCCCAAAAAAAAAATCATTAAAACAAGTTAAATGCATATGAAAATATTAACAAATAGATATACGTTCACAAATTCGAGTTGATTACAGTATAGTAATAGGCCTATACTGATATCTTACAAGTAAAAGTGAGTGGCCAATTTACTCAAATAAAATAAAAACCGATGAAAAATACCTTTTGTCGCATATATAAATATATAAATATATCTTTTACAAACTTACTAAAATCTAGAACATTTTCAGTTTCGTCTACCATTTAGAATAATATTCCTAATAAGCTTCTTTCACAGATTCACAAGAACAATTTGAGGAAAAAAGAAAATCGTAGGGTGATATATTTGTATTTTTTATTCATTTACTTATTATTTTTTAAATATTTTTCTACTTCGTTTAAAAAAAATTATTGTTCTCCTTTTTCTTTCCTTCTTATTTTATGATCATCTCCAAATTTCTCCTCCTTCTCCTTCTTCTTCTTCCCTTCCTCCTACTTTTCCTCCATCTCCTCGACTTCTTCTTCTCGTCTTCTTCTTATTTCTATTCTTGTCCTTCTACTTTTTTCATCTTTATTTGCTGCTTCCTCTCCTTCTTCATCTCCATGTTTATCATGTTCTTGTTCTATTCCTTCTTCGTCAGCCTATCAACTTGCCTTTAGTGTACTCTTATAGTATCACGTGATGTGGGCCATAGGTTCTGGAGAATGATATACACACACTTCTTCACGCGAATTTATTCACGATTGTTGTAAAGGAAGGTCTCCATATAATCTTGTGAATTGATCTTCATTTTCAAACGTTGCTTTCTTTGTGAAACCACAGGCAATTTCTTCAATGTTTTGTTTCTAGTTTCCGGCAGCTCAAACCAGAAATATATCAATATCAAAGCTAGGCTTCCTGCGAAGAGTAAAAAACAGTATGGGCCGAGAGCATCCTGTAAAAAAAAAAGAGACTCAGTTTTAAACACAAATCAAGAAAAATTCATGGTCACATCAAAACCAATTTCATTATTAATAACTATCCAAGGATACACCCATAAAACATAATATAACAAAGAATTTTTTAAAACATATGTTAACTATTAATGATTCTGGCTGATGGCAAAATTAAAAGACAAAAATAACGTGAATTTCGGTTGAAATATTGCTCACATGTCGAATTTCACTACAAATGAAAAGAGCCCCACCACCGTCCTTTTACTTCTTTAGATACATATGGATTTATAGCACGAAAAGTATTTATAATGTATTGTATATTAATCGTCAAATCATTAAAGGCAAAATTATTCACTATGTTTATCATTACTGTTCGTGCCCCCCCCCCCCCCCCCCTCCCGTCCTCCTGTAGAATATACATAATTATATTCCGGGTTTATATCGATTGTTGCTTAGCACATGGGCGATGACTCTAAACACTTTAAAGATATAGTACCCCGCTCATCAGATTCAGGCTTGCCCGCACACAATGTATGCACATTCTCCATTCCCTGTGGAGCATCTTGCAATGCAGAGCAAACTACAATGAATTTCGAATCCTCACGGGTAAGCTGTTAAAACCTGGGTAGAGAGTGGCAAATGTGGATGAATGTCTTGCCAAAGGACGTGAGTACCGAGCTGGGATTTGAAACCTGAAGCTCTTATTAAGAGTTAAGTGAATGAACCACGCCACCTCAACCAGATACGTCATTGTAGCCAACTTACTTGTAAAGTAGGGAAGAGCATCCCCCACCAAGAAGTTCATCGTCCAATAGACCTGCGACCCAAACGCCATGGCGGAGCTCCGGGGACCCTGAGACCAGATCTCCGTACAAATAACGAACGGAGCAGCACCTTGAGGTATATTACGGAAGAAAAAGAAGTATTTATTAAAGACCGCTACTTTGATAAAATCACATCTCCCTGATTCTACTACCCTTTTAAAAAATGACCAAGTTTCGGGTCAACCCAATCCTAAATTCATCACAGAAGATTCATTTTTGCATCACTCTGGCACTCGTCAAGTGCCATGTACACACTTTAAGGCCATATTGTTTTTTAATTCTGCGAGCGAGCGGAGAGAGCGAGAATAAGAAAAAAAAGAAGATAATCAATGTGGTAAAAATTGATTTTTGTAATAAAAACACACAAGATAGTACATATTTGACCCCCCCCCCCCCCCAAAAAAAAAGTAAATAAATAAATAAATAAATCATATTTGTGGGTACCTCTCCGCTAAATACATGAATGAAAAATCTCTATTATTCGATAATCTTGCTACTCGAATACAAGGATATTCGTGCATCTCATTGCCCAGAATTGTCCTGTTTCAAAATGTTGCGAGCGATCGAAGTGAACGAGCGTGGTAAAAATATAATTTTATATTACAAAAACAGATATATATACGGGCACCTTGCTGCCCGAATAATTATGACGACATTCAGACATCTCGCTGCCAAAATATGGAGGTATTTAGTCATTTCGCGGCCTGAAATCGTTTTCTGTTTTTGTACTTGAAATATTGCGAGCGAGGATACGAGCGAGGAAGAAGAATTTGTTTATCAACTTGAAATATATATTTTTTATTGAAAATACATCGCAGTTCTAATTATATAATTTCCGCGAAATTAGCGTTATTCTCAAATGAAATTTGATATCAATCTTTTTCTCGGAACCCCTAGAGATGTCTTGCGGAACCCCAGGATGCCTTGGCGCGTATTCCCATTGAAAAAACGATGATCAGCAACTCGTTCAAAGGAAGACTTTGGTAGCCCAAAATTGTCCAGTCATTTGGCTTTCTAGACATCTTTGAGATTCACGGCTTTAAATCATATCCAACTGTCTTGGAAATTGACGACTAATGTTTTGCTAAAGGATATTATTTAGGACATTAACTTGGGTTTCGAACTCGGGACCTTCTGGGTGTCCATGACTTACCTGGACCGAGACTAACAATGAAGGTATGACAAGCAATCAGTGCAGCGCTTATCCAGGGCAACCACGAATAGTGTGTCTAAAAAAGAAGACAACAGGTCCCTGTTTCATAAAACTTGATATCGATAACAAGTTATAAGCTACTGTTATAAGCTACTGAAATCACGGCAGCTGATTGGCTGAGAGCAAAAGTGTCATAACAATTTAGCAGTTGTTATAGATAACAAGTTTCATGAAACGGGCCCCCGATTGCAAACAGTAATTAACACATTTGAACTGGAAGGCGATGGACGCCTTTGAAAAATCTTTGCACTTAGTTATTTTCTGTTTCAAGGATAGGAAACTTGTCTATTATCGTTCTCAATGTTCAACCATAACGAACATAACTTCTTAAGTCAGTGCAATAGACAATAATTGATATTGTACGTCTGTGCAATTGTGTCCCTAATTAACCATGTCTGTACATTTCTGATTGAAATGATATATTTACTGATGACTTATATGAAATATGATGCAATATCTATTTGCAGTCCAGCATCGTATTGAAATTTAATAAGAATTTTAACTTAGATTATTCGATGTTTATTTGTTTTAATGAGGAACGTTAAACAAACAGCATCGTCAAAATTCACTATAATTCATTTTCTCTTCTAGCTGTTGGAATTGACATAATAAGTTATTAGGCAGCCATTATAGGTTGGTGAAATGTTAATGGAATCAGTTCAATGTAGTGTTATAAATAACAGTTAATGTAATCAAATTAAAAACACGATACATGATAACACATACGAATTAAATAACTAGATTTGAAAATAAAGTACAAAAACTTTTGTTTTATTAAAACAAATTATAGTGGGAATGTTAAAAGTCTTACCTGAAATTGCATACAAACTGTTAAAGCACACAGGTTTAGTATACAGACACCAAGCGCTCCCATTATTACAGGCCGTCGACCGAATCTGTCAAAACAGTAACCCTGGGAAAATAAATAAAAATAGATACAGATTACAGAGCAATTCAGCAAAGTCAGTTTTTCATTTGCGCAAGTTCAAGGCATTTTCAATTTCCTTCCCTTTTTATCCCGGACAATTACCTTCCGGACGGTTAATCGTAATTTAAAATTTATCTTTGTGTGTTTAAAATTGGGGTAGTTTTAGGCTGGTTCGTTGTCTTTTGCATCGTCATGGATAAGGTTGTTAACCCGTTGTCTTCAGACGGTCATCATTGCGTTTTCTCTTAATTAGTCCTTATTGTTCTCCTTTTTCGCAATATCCATACCCTATACCTGCTGCAAGCCGAAGATGGCGTAATCAACGAATTCATACCAGAGCCATAATATGCATGTATCTATTACATGTATGGCACTGATTCGCACGCCTAGCCTTCAAGTCTGAGGATAGCGCCAACTATAGCATCAATAAAGGGTGGAAATAGTCAAAATTTACTGGTTTAATATTAAAGGTTGAACCACAACAACAGCTTTGGAGCTTGTTAACCTTTCCCTACGGAAACCGCATGATCCCTGTTTTAAAACATGAGAGAATGAGAACATTCAGTATTCAAAGGATTAAACAAAAAAATCTGGACGGCTCTCGGCAGATAGTTTGCAGGCACAAACCCTGGTCAGTCGTAAAAGAGAGTCTGCACTATAAGACTACTATAGGCCATGTACTAAAGCTGCTCCTGATATTGACACAACCAGTAGGTAGCTGTGCTAGGCTTTTCTCAAGGCACAATGATTTGTTGATAAAGTGTCAAATAAGAGTCTGTGCTTGCAGACTACTCAGCAGAGGGGGTGAAATTGTCTTACCGATAATAAAGTAACGATTACATTTTCCTAATCCCAGCCACACAGTCACAAAGCCAATCTGTGTTTCAGTTAGCCCTGTAGCACGAAAAACATCAACCAGATAAAACCAGATCTAAATAAAAATCAAAAAAATACATGAAGAACATAGTTGGTAGAATAACAGATTGCAATGGCGGAAGAGGGCAGCGGGGGGGGGGGGGGCGTGTCTAGGTCAGCCTCTACTGTTTCATACAATGCTCTCTGGGTTAACTGAGATTTTTTTTTTTTTTTTTTTTTTTTTTTTTGGGGGGGGGGGGGGGGGGTCCCGATTGTGACTAGGAGAACTTATATGATGTAAACTTTGAATAAGCATACGTGTCGGAAAGTATTTAGAACCCGTTTAAACCGTTTCACTATATGATTATAGAATAAAGAAACATCATAATTTACAAAATCGAAGAAAAAAAACGTAAACCTCAAAATTAAACAAATTCACGTTTTCATTGTGTACTCATGAACTTTTCCTCTTCACTCTACCTATTCTGTACCTCATATCCTTCCCGTTTTGGCACCATTTTCCCCTGTCAATACATGTGTTGTCCATATACCTTCAGCCTAATACACAACATCTGTAATTTCTGCAAACTGTTCAAAATGCTTAAAATGGTCAAAGGGCTATTCACGTAGGTCATCTTTTATCTTATTTCAATATTGACCGTTCTAAGTTCAAAAGGAAATCAACGTCTGGAAAATCTAAAGTAAGATGGTTATAGCAACTACTTTGAATATCCTTGTGCGTCATCTACTAAGATGTGCCAAGCATGAAAATGACGTGTTACATAATCCGAACATAATTTCTATGAAACATACAAAAGTGTTTTGACATTTCCCTTGAGTTGATTTTCGAAAATAGGTGCGATCGTGTTAGAATTCATCATCCTCTTTTTAGTCTGAATATACTCAATATGCTACAGACAGCCAACGGTTTTTTGTCTTTCTAAATTTTAAGCTTAAAAATTGCATTCACATGCTGTTAATAATAATAATAATAGCTAGTTCTTATAAAGCGCTTTTCAGGACCGAAGGCCCTCTCAAAGCGCTTTACAGATATATAAATATTATTAACCCGGTCATTGGGTTCAGGCTTACCCGCACACAATGTATACTCATTCTCCACTCCCTGGGGAGCATTCCAGCCAGGCGTCATTTTTACAAGCGCACACTTGCTCATCTAAACACATTAGCTCGTTACCGACGGATATTAATCAAGTAGTATATAAAGTATTCATTTAGCATCCATCTTTACCGCGTTTATACCCGTTAGATGAACACAGCAGTTACAAACGACGGTGAGGAGCAGAGGTTTTCCCCAGTCCGGCTGACGTAGTCTCAGCAGGTCCAAGATTCCAACCACCTCTTGGGTCTTTTCTCTCGCCCTCTCGTCATTCATGTCGGAGACGTCACGTGATATATCATTTGAAGCTCGTAATCGTCTCAAAGCTGAGAGAGAGCGAGAGAGGGGGAGAGAGAGAGAGAGAAAGAGAGGAGAGAGAGAGAGAAAGAGAGGAGAGAGAGAGAGAGAAAGAGAGGAGAGAGAAAGAGAAAGAGAGGTAGAGAGGGAGAGAGGGAGGGAGAGAGAGAGTTAAACGAGAGAAAGGGAGAAAAAGAGAGAGATAGAGAGAGATAGAGAGAGAGACAGACAGAGAGGGATTGAGAGAGAGAGAGAGAGGGAGAGGGAGAGAGAGAGAGAGAAAGAGAGAAAGTGAGAGAGAGAGAGGGGATACGACATAAAAATTATTATACGCAATTAAACTTGAATTACAAGGTACCATTCAATTTCAGGAAAGGACGTCTACAACACTATTTACATTACTGACATTAGGTCATAAAATCATGAGAAAACTAATTTGCATTGTTTGAGTTGTCCAGGGCCTTTGGTTGATTTATCAAGGGTCCGGACTGTCCCGGAACCATTTAAACGACACACTGTTGATCGTTAAAACGATTTGATAGTTTAATTTTAATGACTTAAGGACTGTCCCGGAACCATTTAAACGACACACTTTTGCTCGTTAAAACGAAAATGATAATTTAATGTTAATGACTTATTATGCCGTTAAAATGAGATGAGTATACCGTTTAACAAGACATAATGTTGTTTAAAGGTACTATTTCCCTTTTGCAACCAACCTCATATTATGTAGAACTTTGCAGGAATTATGAATATGTCATGTATGCCCTATCTGTGAAATTTAAACGTTAGCAGTGTCCTCATTTTCAAATTATGCAAGGAAACCCGTTTACTTGCTAGACTTCACTGTCAGACACTATTGAGTGACTGACTGGCTTTTTTTCTTCTTTGGTAATAACATACATGAAAAGAGTTGTAAAGGGTACATGAGCATTTGTCTACATCAATAACCCACTTCTTGTGATGGCCAAGATTAAACTGATTGAATCTTTGCGCAGCATAAAACGTATGACCATTTGGTACAATTGTCTGAAAATCAAGACTATTACTTTTGGGCTCTATAGCCCTAAAGTCGATTTGACAACTAATAGTCGTTATTTTTCCACTTGAAGACATTTTCAAGCCCCCCCCCCTTTTTTTTAGGAAAGTTCTAAATTAGTATTATCTTTCAAATGCAGTTGGAATTTAACTTTTTCATTTTTTTGGCCTGCAAATGGGACATAGTGCCTTTAATGAGTTAATGACATTCGTTTTAACGAGATGGAAACAAAAAGAAAATTTAACATGACCCTTCCTGGGCTGCGACAGAGGCCTAAACAATAACAATTAGTAGCGTACAACTATACAACATTATAGTCAAGCATATTGAGCCCGGTTTTTCATAGAATTATCATCAGCATGTCCCCCTGTCCCTTCAACTCCCGTTTGGGAGCAACGACCTTCCCAACGAAGTTAGTTTCTTCCTGGGACGAAATCCATCATCGCTTAGAGGACAGGCAGTCAACAAACAAACACAAATAAAACAAAACAAAAATCACAACAAAAACCCAAATAACCCTAAAGGCCAAGAAACGTTCTTTCATATAATCGGTTTGGGGGTAAAGAGAAGGTTGAGTTCTGGAAAGAGGTGAAAATAATTTGTGAGCCTCATCATTGTATTATGCAAGTGTGGAAGAACATCAGATACAAAACTTTCCCTGAAAAGCATGGCTCTTCAAATGCCTTATATTCTAAATATGGCATGTAACATCATCAAAATCGGGACGGATTTTTATAATACATGTTCGTGTAGTCCCATATACATCTTTCTGTGTACAGTGATTGTAACTTTACCAAGACTGGGCCAAATTTTCTTATCATTTTTATGATTCCACAACCTTGCAGTATACACCAATACTTATATGCTAGATGATCAACCTTTTCTGATTGATTCCACATCGTTTCTTCCACAATGCAATCGCAAGAGCCATGCTTTTCAGGGAAAGTTTTGTTTCTGATGTTCTTCCACACTTGCATAATACAATGATAAGGATCACAAATTAGGGTGGTCGTCTCGACAACTTGAAATCCACATGATTTTTTATGGCCACCCAATTCCAATAATGCTCTATCTTATGTTGTTATCTGATGTATCACTTTATAGTTTTATCATTTAACCCTATGTTGTATTCTTGATCGACTTATACTCTTATTCTGTCATGCTTGTATTCTGTTTTGTATATTTTATTGGAATTGAATAAACTGAACTTGAACTCAACTTTATCTTTAAGATTGCTGTATAACATACATTTTATTGCACTTTGTTGTTGATTTTTCTTGATGTATAGCCATCGGGGGCTCTCTGGGCAGCAGAGACTGGTAGTAAGCTGGAAGAGACTGATGAGGATAACTGGGGGACCTATAAGCCACGGCCATGATGACTCTCCGGTGAAGACATACAGACCAAGAGTCTAAAAATTGGAAGACAGCAGAAAACAAATAGGTAAATAAATCTGGCTCACTGAGATTGGTTTTTAGTGTGACAATGTGCAAGTGAAGGAATTCTTCTACTTCTTTTTCCTCTTCGTTCTCAATCTTCTTGTTCGCCATCTTCTTTTCCTCCTCATATCCTTCTTCATCTTCTTTTTCTTCTTCTTCTGTTTTGGTACTTGAATATTATGTACAGTATTTAATCATTTATCTATCCGTTGTCCTTTCCCTTTTCATTTTCATTTTTTGTTGGTGGGTGGGGGGGGGGGGGGGGTGCGATGGGGTCATTACCGGAGAGAGAATTTCTCCCGAGGCTCGACGTTCTGAACACTTTGACTGTTCGAAACAAAGCATGTCAGGAGTGGTGCGTTGACTGTTCGTCAGGTTCAGGTTGATTACTCGTCATCAGAACTGTTCTCCCCACATGGTGAAGCCGCAAACTTATGAATATTAATTCATGCTGCAATATTATGATGAAATTTAACGAAACACACTTTTATTCAATGGTTTAGTGAAAAGGGGATCACCTGTGAGAGTGATACACCAAAGTTCTGCTGCATCCCGTGCATGGCTGTAACCATTCCCCTTAGACTTGTCGGTGAGATCTCCGTCAGGTACATAGGGACAACAGCAGTCACCACACCTTGAAGTAGAACAACAAAACATCGGCAAATAGAAAAAAATACTATTTGCTTGAAGCTTTATAGACCATTAAGTGGTAGTCATAGGGAAGATTATATACCTCTCTTAAGAAATCCAGCCATCTGAATGGTCGAAATTGGAGTCGTGATTTTAGCCATTCCCGTAAAGAAACGACAAATGCCAATACCGGTTAATAGTCCAAGAGTGAGATCCCTCAAAATTCCGGTTACCATGAAAAAAGTAAAATTTTGCTGCGATACCCATTGGTTTACGTGTTAAAATGTTCTTTGTGCGATCGCGGACACCCGACAGTGCATTTTGTCTGCGATTCCCAAATGATTGAAACTTTCAGTCATTTTTCAAGCAAAGATTACAGACAGTGTCTCAGATTTTCCATGATGTTGTAACCAATCTTCACTCAATAAAAGGATAAGGTAAGAATTATTGGTAGATTTTTGTTTCAATTCGGCATATAATCGACTGCTTTAATATTCGAGGTCTGGCTGTCAAAACAGTCGATACCTCTATACTATTTGCTTGAAGCTTGATAGACCATTTCGTGATAGTTATGGACAATACTATATAGTTCAAGCTGTATCACTGACCATATCTAAGATAACATCTAGCCATTTAATTACGAAGATACTGCATAGCTCTGCTAGAGCGTAGATTAGACTAAAATACGAGATCAAATTGCACTTTTTATTTTAATTCATGGTGAGCAATCTACAATACCTGGTAACATATGGGACACTAAAATGACCAGTACATTGGATCTCGACCTTATCATCGCGTTAATCATTGAGTATATTGCTCTCGAAAGTACATCTACACGATATACCGGTGATCATAATCATATAAAATAATCTGATTTATTGCTATAATTGCAGGAATTAAAAAAAAAGACTGTTTAAAATATGGGTAACGAGACACCGGGAAAAGATATCTTATCTAATGGTCTCGAGTCCGAAGTACGGATATATCTCATGCGATTACTTACTACCTACTAACCTCAGGTCTATCGGGCTTAAAACCCGTATGTACTAGTTTGGCAAGGGGGATCAGACCTCCCTACAAGGTCACTGACAGGTGGTAATCTCATCAAATCAGCTCCAATTAACATAAGAAAAAGAGGATCATGTGGGACCGATTATGCATTGTTTGATATATAAAAGACGCAAGTAGCTATAGGTACATGTATCCGTCCCCAGAGTCTTTACTTTCATATTTTGTTTTGAGAGGGGGGGGGGGGGAGGGGGGGGGGGGTAAAGACTGGATGACTTACCTAAGTTGATCCCTGCCAGGAACCTACCAATCATGACCATTTCGTAGGAGTGTGCCAGGAAACTTAAACTCATCATCGAAGCTCCGACAATCGAGAAAGCATTGTTCAACATAAGTGTCTTCTTCCTGCAACGAAAGTAATATAAACGCTCTCAAGATATTAACTGCAGAAGATTGTTATAAGATATGATGCAGATACATAATGACGTGAGCATTATCACGCGGGTCATTCAAAGGGCAATCCAACCTTGGTAATAACATTAGTGATAAAGAAGCAGAAAAATACGAGAAACGAACGTTTGAAATATAAATCCACAATTCTGACTTATTAATATTCATTAGACCGCCATTACGACACTTTAAACACTTTGTAATTAAAAAAAACGAGCACATTATCTTTATTTACTGGGTGTTAGCCAACAATGTGTTTAATATGACTCGGTAACATTGTTGATGGTTGATGAAAAAAATGCGTAATTTTTTTTACTGTACTAACCCTTTAGCATGCAAAAAAACATGAACAAATTCTCAAACCACATATACATTTATGGTTTTCTTTGAAGGCATTGAGGTCAGCCAGTGATCCTCTCCGTCTCACATATTCATTTACTTGCACATTAGCCGGTGATAGGAAATGTACTGTATCTGCCTCAAAATACAGGAATGATCTATATACCACATATAATTAGGCAGTCTCCATCAGTTATTACCTTCAGAAAAGCCTTAAAACACATCTTTCTTGCAGTTTGTAGTTGAATAATTATGTATTTATGTAATTTTGATTTGTATTCACTGTAAGCGCTTTGGGCCTTATGGGAAAAGCGCCGTATAAGTAATAATATTAATAATAATAATAATAATAATAATAAAGGCGTCACTATGCAACACCCTCTTACAGTAAATTCTCCCAACCAATTTCTGAATTTTCCCAACCGTTTTTATATGAAAAGAAGACATAAGACAGGCCTTTTAAAATCTGTCAACACTTAAATGTCTGGAATGGTATATAGAGCCAATTTATTACTTTTTGAGGGTTTACATTCACCTAAAGTGTAATAATATAGTTGGGAGAATTAAGGAATCGATCAAATCAGTTTTTCCAAATTGTTATTGTTAATAATGGTCTGTTTTCACTCAAATTTTCAGATTATCTTTAGTTGTACATCGAGCATTGAAGTCACTACGTTGAAGCAACATTTTTCTCTCATCTAAACAATGTTACTATTAAAGTCCATTTAAACAATAGGACGAATCATGTTTTAACATTCTTGATCTTTGGGAAGTTTGGGAACGCACCTTCCAAACTTATTGCTGGGGTACCCTGATACCAGTGCACCTACGGCCGCTCCTATGCACAGGAAAGACACGGTGAATGACCATAACCATCTCTCAGAGTTCTCGTCAAGATAATCTCCGCTTCGCTGGTAGTGGGACTCGTTGAAAAACTCCTTCATATCCTATAAGAAAGAGATGAAGAGAAAGTAAGAGAGCGAGATAGAGAGTGATACACAGTAGTATGCAATAGAATGTAATATACAATATAAAGCAAACTGGTTTCAATTAGTATCTTTTTTTGATCTTTCGAAGGCTTTCGATAGTGTCAATCATTCATATTTCTTTCCACAATGTAATCGCTAGAGCAGTCCTCAACTTTTAATATCTTTGATATAAATTTTCTACTTGGGAAAGAGATGGTGAGTGGAAACAGCATCATCTGTCATGCATGTGTTTTAATTTATGTAGTCTACACCCATACTTGAAATGAGTAATAATAATGTAATCACAAGTCCAAAACATAAGTTTAAGTTATAATTCTGTAATGTTTGGTTTGGTAATCATTTGAAACTTCCTTGCTTCACACTATCTAATATAATGTAACAAACAGCTTTTTCGTCAAGAAGTTTAGTGTACTAAAGAGACTTACCATCTTAGAGGAAAAAAAAGTTAAAACATATTAATTGCCATATCAGGACCTACCCTAGAAGGTACAGAGAGAACAGCAGTATTGAACCCTCCCAGCAGAGATCCACCCAGTGTGACGGATACCGCACTGAAGATCAGCATGAAAGAGAAACCATCCTGGATTGAAAGAGAAAGAGAAAATAAATAATCCATTTTACCACCACTAATACACAAATCGCGATATACACTCTCTAAAGTATTGGGTCAAATTTTGACCAGCATCTGGTGATTAATCATAGATTCAGCCAAATTTGGGCATTTTTTTATAGCCAACTGTGAGTAATATATTGTCCAATTAAAGTCAAATTATAGAATAATTATTTCAGAACGGGTAAAACATTAATCAACTTGGGTAACGAAAAATGCCCAAAGTTGGCACATTTATCAGGTGCACCACCATTTACGTTCTTATGAATAAATCACATATTTCTAATAAGTCACACAAATTTGAGGAACATATCAGGATAATTTTTTCTTAAGTATTAAATCCGTGTCCTGTCCCTTGTTAAGACCTATGCTATATTTCAGCTTTATGGTCACAGGACTTTGTACAGACCGAGAAAGAAAACTCCGAGAATAGTTATCCGGAATTCAAATTTGTTTATCATTCTATTTTGATCATCTTCACGTACAAGTAGAATTTTACCTTTGTACCTTGTATACACAAGTTTGTTTATCCCCTGATTTAACATCCCGTCCATATACAATTAGATCATCTCATTTAAAGGCATCGTTCAACAATGTTAAATCTGAGATGCACGGCCCTACGTGTTATCAGTGTCTGTAATATGGTGTAATATTGAAGCCCTAAAAAAAATCGCGCTTCAAAATAACCAAGCAGTGCCTCAAAAAAGTAAAATCTTTGAATGACCGGTTTTGCTAAACTCGTTTTCCCTAATAGACTGTAGTGTTATGAAAACCGTTAGGAAAACGCAAAATTTGGTTTCGATTTCCAATCATAAATATCTTGATAATCAGAAAGGCGATCGACTTGTAAAAGATATGGGGTTCCTGACTGACTTAAAGGTTTATATTTTATCATTGCAGCATGAGCTAAATCCAGGATTTCGTTTCGGAATCTGAGACAAAGTTACCCAATCCCTTTAATGACAAGCTTCCCAGCTATACATAATCGACGCAAGTACAAAATAAGTCCGTTCGTCGATACAATTTGTGCATTTACAGATAAAGTTCATTTTGTAGAAACTTGTTAATAACCTACAGAGACAAATAATTGATACGCTCATGAAACTCAAGTCACCATTTTTTATTTATTCACCGATGGAACATTCTATGATACACAAGTAGAAGTATTTTCTCAGGAAAGCAAACAAACTGAAGCCTATTCATGAAGCACTTCAGTGACTTTGGCAGTAGTTTTTCGAAAATGCACAAAATGGTACTTCTCCAAGTGTCTAACGAAAGATCTGTGGATATATATATATATATAAATATAACCCTACATGGTACATTAAGTGGACATCATAAAAATCCTAACCCTTACCCTACCCCTAACCCTTACCCTAACCCTAATGTCTACTGAATGACTATTTTTTTTCACTCCAATGTCCCTTCAATGACGCCTTTAGTCAAATTAAATAGATTAGAGAGATATATAAAATAAAATAAAATTGGGCCTTCTATGAGAAATAAAACGTAGAAAACGTTAAGAAATAAGAGGACACCAAATTGTACTCCTAATGACAATGTCTACTTAATGACTATTTTTTTCACTCCAAATGTCCCTCTAATGACGCCTTTAGTAAAATATATATATATATATATATATATTTTGTGTGTGTGTCTGTGGGGGGGGGGGGGGGGTCATTTGTGGGGGGGGGGGGGTCATTTGTACCATTTGCTATAACTAGAAACTGGTCTGTAAACGACAGTTCCTGAGGATGGTAACAAAATTAGAGATGGAAACTTGAACTCATAATGACCCGGAACGAGATTTCCTTTCGCTTTATAGATGATGGACTCATTTTGTGCATACTGACATTATGTGGACGTAGTCGCGGATAACTCTCATATATTCACCTTTTTAATTGATTTGGACTCTAGTTTGCAGATTATTTTATTATTACTGGAATATATTTCACATCAGAGTTTGTTTTTGTGGGATTCAGAAGCCGTATTTTTGGATTTATCAACCATGCCACGGAAACTTAAATCTAAGGGTCGGGATGAAGCAGCAGTGGACGATCCGGTGTCACCATCAGCACCCGAAGCTACCGGGGACCACACCGTCACCTGTGAACACCTTGATCCGGCTGCTCACTCAACCAGATCCCCGCTTGATTGATACTATTCGGAACCAGGTGGATAGCGCACTCGAGAGTACCGATACAAAAGATCGACTCGTCCAATCCATTGTTGCTGCCATAAAGGACGAGATAACACAGGATATCTACAATGCCATACGTCTGGATCTTGAAGAACGTCAAAAGGAGACTACTACACTGAATGAGAAGGTCAACATTCTCCAGAAAGAGGTTCTAGATCTACGCCGCATCAATGAAGAAGAGGAACAATACAGTCGACGTAACTGCCTTCGCTTCCACGGAATCAATGAAGCAGCAAATGAAAACACTGATCAGCTGATCATCAGCACCGTTAGAGACAAGCTGAACATCACAGTGGACCCATCACACATTGACCGTAGTCATCGCATAACGCCGAGAAACTGGGATAACAACAGATCCAAACCTCGCTCCATTATCATCAAGTTCGCTCGCTATAACACCAGACAGGAAATCTACAAGGTACGCGCTCAACTAAAAGGGACCAATATCTTCATCAATGAAGACCTCACTGCACATCGTCAACTGATTATCAGGGAACTCCGAAAGAACGACTACGTGAAGAAAGTTTGGACTCTAGACGGAAAAATCACTGCTCTAACTGTAGCTGGCGTAAAAAAGGTCATCACCTCCTTGACAGACATTGATAAGCTAGGTTAGTGTTTTGATAGTAATTTTATGACCAGTATAACTGTTTTAAATGGTGGTACATTTCCCATGTACTTGCTGTGAAAAAGCAGTAAAGAGCAATCAACGTGCTCTACTATGTACGCACTGTAACAAGTGGGTTCATATTTCATGTACAAACATATCTAAACATATTTATGATTCTGGTATACCTTTTATAAATTGGCAATGCCGACGCTGCCTGATGGAACAGCTACCATTCTATGGACAAGAAGATTTATCATGTGAACCAGTTTTAAATGTAAATAATAATGTATTACCTGAAGAGGTGTCACATGCCAGTGAACATTTCTTTGATTTTCCTTCCAAAAAGTGTTTGAAATTAAGCCACCTTAATATAAGAAGTTTAAAAAATAAGAAAGAAGGTATTGAGATATTTTTACAAAAGTACCCATATGATATTTTGTCACTATCAGAGACTTGGCTTGATGATTTTTCTTCTTTACAGTCACTTAGTATTGCAAATTTTGTTTTTGAAAGAAAAGATAGGAAATCCGCAGGTGGCGGAGTGGCATGTTACATAAGAGAAGGTTTAACTTATAAAAGACGATTTGATTTAGAAAGTGAATATATTGAATGTATGTGGATTGAACTAATACAACCGAATCATTCTTCCAATTTTCTTGGTGTATTTTACAGAAAACCTGATAGTGGTATGGATTTTTTTCAGATCTTTGAAGAACGTCTAGACAATGTTTTTTCTTTATCAAATAATGTTGTAATCATGGGGGATTTTAACTGCAATATGCTTACTCGAAATACTTATTCTATTAAAATTGAAGAAATTTGTCATCTTTACCAACTTTCTCAGGTAATAACTTATCCTACACGTGTAACCCCTCACAGTAGTACTTTAATTGATTTGATCTTTGTTTCTAGAGGATTCGGAGACTTACCATCCGGTGTACATTCTGTAGGACTCAGTGATCATTCTTTGATATATGTTATTTTAAAAATGAGTGTTGCTAAAGCTTCCCCAAGGATAAGTACTTTTAGGTCTTTTAAGTCATTTGAACATGTTCAATTTATTGATGATTTGTATAATATTGAATGGAATCAGCTTTATAATTACGGCGTTGAGCAAATGTGGACTAAATTTAAAAGTTTATTTCTTAGTATTTGTGATAAACATGCTCCCTTCGTAAACGTTAAGAAAAAAGTTAAAGGTGCTCTATGGATAACAGATGAATATCTTACTCTGGCTAGGGAACGCGATTTTAATAAAAAAAACAATTTGATAGGATAAATATTAGACGAAAAGTAAAAGAATTTACATTTTCTGAAGAAGCCCGGAGATTAGAATATTGGGATAAATATAAGAATTATAGAAATAGAGCAAATAACTTGAATAAAAAGTTAAAGAAAAAACATTACAATGATACTTTTAATAAATCGAATAATGATATGAAAAAACATGGAAGACAATGAATGAATTACTTCCAGATGGTAAAAAGTGTGATAACTTTGGTGTTTTAATTGATGGTGTTATATATAAAAAGGACAAAGATTTAGCGAACGCTTTTAATAAATCATTTAATGAAGTATGTGATAAATATGACAATCTGAATACGACCGATACAATGAATAATACGACTATAAAGGAAGTTCCTCATGTGTTTAAATTTACAGATATAGAAGTTGATTATGTGAAAAAATAATTAAGAAATATTGATTGTAATAAATCTACTGGTATTCTGAATATGCATCCTAAACTTTTAAAATTAGCTGCAGATGTCATCTCTGAACCATTGACTAAACTGTATAATGAATCACTTCATACATCTGAAATACCTTCTGACTTTAAACTTGCTAAGATTATAGCAATCTATAAAAGTAATGGAAGAAATGATCTAAATAATTATAGACCTATATCAGTTTTGCCTATTTTATCAAAAATATTTGAAAAAGCTGTTCATACTCAATTATATTCATATTTTACCCAGTTTTCATTATTAGATCAATGCCAGTCTGGATTCAGAAAATGTCATTCAACATCTACTAGTTAATGTGATATACATGAATATTTATTGGAAAATAGAAACTCTGGGTTTTGTACTGGGAGTATATTTTTAGACCTACGTAAGGCATTTGATCTCATTCCTCATTAATAGATTGTTACAAAACTTAAATATTACGGGGTTTCTTCAGTAGAATTGAAATGGTTTTTACAATATTTGCTAAATAGACAACAATGTGTATCAATAAATGGTTGTATAAGTGATTTATTAACAGTTAAGTGCGGAGTGCCTCAAGGTTCAATTTTAGGGCCTTTGTTATTTTGTATATACATTAATGATTTGTGCAATATTGAAATGTCTGATAATGTTAAAATGTCATTGTATGCTGATGATACCGTATTATTCTGTAAAAGTAAATGTTAATGATCTTAGAATTAAAATGCAATATCAATTTGACATAGTTTGTAAGTGGTTGAGTATCAATAAGCTCATATTGAATGTAGACAAGACAAGAGTAATGATGTCTGGTCCAAAGAAAAGAATACGAAATCGAAAACTTGAAATTGAATTTAATGGCATAGAAATTGACTTTTTTGAAGAATTTAAATATTTGGGAGTTATTTTAGATCCAGGTTTAAATTGGTCTAAACATGTCAGAAATGTATTTTGTAAAATATCTCGTGCAGTTGGGGTTATCCGTAGAATTAAGCCTTTTTTAACTCGTAAAACAATTATCAGTCTTTATTTCTCACTTATTTTGCCACACATCGATTATTGTTGTACTGTTTGGGGAATTTACTCAAAAACTAATCTCATTAGATTACAAAGAATTCAAAATAAATACATTCGAATGATTTTTAATGTAGATTCATTTACTTCTGTCTCTCAATTTTTCAACATTCTTAAATGGCAAACTCTAGAAGTAAGGGTAAAATATCAATTTTGTGTTCTGGTTTTTAAAATTTTGCATAAACAAGCTCCTGATTATTTAAACCGCCTCGTTATCCGACGACCAGTCTTTTATATTACACGGTATGCAGTTAACAGTCCTTTGTTTGTCCCACAGGCACTCACTGAATATAGGAAACGTAGCTTTGCCTACTATGGTCCGCTGTTGTTTAACAAACTCCCACTTTCTGTTCAGTCATGCACATCATTACATTTGTTCAAAAAGCAATGTCGTCTTTCTATGCATTTACTGTAACTATTTCTACCTTCTTTGTAAACTCTCAATAGTGCGATAGGCCTTCTGCACACTACTCCTTCTGTAATTATGTTAGTATTTTTATGTAATTTATTGTGGGTTTGGGTTTTTTTTTTTTTCTTTTTTTTTTTTCTTCTTTTTCTTTTTTTTTTCCTTCTGTTTGTTTAGGTGTTTTGTTTTAGGTGTGCTTTTGGTATAATTCTGTTTTTTGGTTTTGTTTTGTTTTTAAAAATAATTGATAATAAATATTGTATGATTCAAATAGTCTTATTCTTATAAGATATATGTTTTATTTGATATTTCACATGTATGTACAATGTTTAATTGTTATATTATTATACTATGTTTTTAAACTGTCATTGTATTATGCAGGGCTTTCTTAAAAAGCAGATCCACTGGCTTCCAGTGGAACTGAATGAAACTACCCTGTTGAAAGAAATCATAAATAAATAAATAAATAAATAAGTTGAGTTCTGGTCATGCGATTGCATTGTGAAAGAAACGGTGTGGAACCGACCAGAAAAGGTTGATCATCTATCATATAAGAATTTGTGTGTATTGCAAGGTTCTGGAATAATCAAAATGATAAGAAATTTGGCCAAGTCTTGGTAAAGTTACAAACACTTGCACAGAAAGATGTATGTGGGACTACACGAACACGTGGCGTAAAAAGCCGGCCCCCGATGTTTACGATGTTACATGCATATTTACAATATGTAGGCATTTGAAGAGCCATGCTTTTCAGGGAACATGTCTTAACTGATGTTTTTCCACACTTGCATAATAAGAATGAGTAATGCTCAAAATTATTTTTCACCTCTTCTCAGAACTCAACCTTCTCTTTAAGTGTACAAACTATTGTTTGACTTTGTATAAGTATGCCCATTGTGCCTGGGTGTATGACGACCTTGTACTTTTGTTTATCTAAACACAGATGTATCACAGCTCACTCAATGTTTACATATCCCTTCGTTGAGTCAAAATAATAAAAGTATATTTGTCTACCTTAAAGGTACTATGTCCCATTCGCAGGCCAAACAAATAAAAGGTTTAATTCCAATAGCATTTGAAAGATAATATTAATTTAGAACTTCCATACAAAAAAGGGGGGCTTGAAAATGTCTTTAAGTGGGAAAATAACGACTATTAGTTGTCGAATCGACTTAAGAGCTATAGAGCCAGTAAGTAATATTATGATTTTCAGACCATTGTACCGAATGGTCGTAAGTTTTATGCTGCGCAAAGATTCAATCAGTTTAATTTTGGCCATCACAAGAAGTGGGTTATTGATGTAGACAAATGCTTATGTACCCTTTACAGCTCATTTTATGTATGTTATTACCACAGAAGAAAAAAAAAGCCAGTCAGGCACTCAATAGTGTCTGACAGTGAAGTCTAGCAAGTAAACGGGTTTCCTTGCATAATTTGAATATTAGGACACTGCTAAAGTTTACATTTCACAGATATGACATACATGACATATTCATAATTCCTGGAAAGTTCTACAGAATTTGATGTTGGCTGCAAAAGGGACATAGTATCATTAAAAATAATAGGCTCGGGAAATATTTATCAAAAGCTTTCATTCCTATCACAAATATTTCACGATAACACCGTTAGACTTAAAAAAAAAATGCACAGAAGATAAATGTATTGACTCTTATGTCAAATGTACTGCAATAAAGTATATAGGTTCCAAGTGTTATGCAATAACATTTCCAGAGTATTTCTCATTTTAAAAGAAACTATTATAGCAAATTTACTAAAAATCTACACCATTTATAAAGTTTGCCCACAATCATCGGTCTCCGAACTGTTGTTTGTTATCGCCAATCAATCGCCAAATCATTCGTCAATATTTCCACCAGCGGTTGCAAATTAGGTTGCAGAAATCTGCGATTATCGGACAATTTTCGTACAACATTCGGCAACCAATCGGGAGACGATCGCCGCTATACTTTCTTGCAAATTGGTTGACAATGGTCGCAGCATGTTTGGAATTGGTTGTTAAAGGTCGGGACCCGGTTGGACGCCCAGTGTTTAAATTTCATTAGAACACCGGCCGAAGTGCATTATTTTCACTACTGCCCATTAATTTGGAATAATCTTTAATACCGCTTTTTATGAAATGATTGTAACAATATGATTCATTCTTGATAGAAACAAAAGTTTATATCTTTTCAGAACTTTATTGATCAACCTTTATTGGTCATTATTTTCGAAAAGATATAAACTTTATAAATACTGAATAAATTAAGTTACCACCATCATTACATGAAAAGAAGCACAAAAAAGATTCTGTCTTTAAGGGCGACGGTGTATTTACATGCAAAGAAAAACACATTCTTCATAATTATAGGCACGTTCAATACTTGCCAACTCATTATCTGCTAATTCTCTGCCCTGACAATTCAATACACCATAGTACAATAGAGTGCATATTTCCTGACAACAACAAATATTTCATAAGTATAAATTTTGAATTACCTCTCAAAGAATCAGAAAATTTAACAATGTTTTGTCTTGTTCGCTTTTATGCAGGGTCACAAATATTTGATACTCACTGCATACTTTTCAAGGCAATTCTATTCATCTGTCTAATGCCAGACAACCCCTGGGGGTACTGCAAAATATGTGCCACTGCTTCTCATATTAGTATTACCCAAATCTTTCTAAAATAACATTTCCACCAATATTATCTCCTCGTATTTCTCCTCGAGAGTTAGAGGTGTCGTGGTCTAGTGGATGCGTCAACGAACTGTGGATCACAGGGTATGTGGTTCGAGTCCCACTGCGGCACAAATGTCCTTTGCCAAGACTTTATCTGCATTCACCACTCTCTACTCAGGTGGTGTAAAAGGATACCCGGTCAGAATAAATCCTCTAATGCCAGAGCGCCTTATCTGGACGGCTCGGATAATCCCGGGGTAATTATAATATAGTCATTAGTGTCATCGTTGTTCCTATTGTTGTTAATATCATTACTATTTTGATGTAAATGTAGCTAAATGTATAATAAAGTCTGAAAATACATATATGCAATTACACATATTATGGCCGGGGTAATTCCGCTGTTAAACCAGTGAATGCTAAACCAGATGGTTGATGTCGCAGATAAAAGGTTAACAGACATTTACTTTAGGATTTACTAGCCATTGTGGCGTGCGCCTGTTATCCAGCTAACAATGGAAGTTACAAACTGATTCAGCCGAGGACGAAGATTCGAAACTGAGTCACGTCTTTCGGATGGAGACGTTTAAAGGTCGGTCCCCAGACTGATATAATCATATCTGATTGATACACGTCTGTAAAAACATAATACACATACATACACGATAACGTAAGATCTTACGTAAGAAAAGTAAACACTCAAATCTGACATCCGAGAGATATCCTGATTTCAACGGCTCCCCTAGGAAAATAAATCAAAGCAAACAAAACAGCAAACAATGAATAAGCAGGGGCTCTTGCCTTTTTGGTATGATTATCGGGTCTTTCCTCGACATCGTTCAATAGTTCACCATCATCTCCATCGATCTGGCCTTCGTTCGTCTTCAGTTTGGTCGTTTGCATGGCGCTCACGGTGCCGTCCATATCACCATCATCGGACAGGCTAGATGAACGCATGGACGAACAAATGAGTAGCTGTTTGATTGAAAAGTACCCGTGCTCCGAAACAGCAGAATGAAGGCCTAATTCTTGTGCTCTCTAAACCCTGTACTCCCGAGCTATCAGCAACTTCATCTGCGCACGAGCAGATGAAGGACAAAGAAAATGAAACGAAGGACCATAATCAGGTTTTTGCCCTCTATACCCTGTACACCTTTGTATAATTCCCTTTGTTGAATTGGACTTTGGACCAAAACTAAACGTTGCATCGAGGTATCATTTCTTGTGTCAGGATTTAATTTGTTTTAAGGAAAGTAATACCTTCATCGATTTTAAAGGGGTGGTCGTGTTTTGTTGCAGAGGGCGCTACACAATTTTTTTTTGTGAGATACGAAAAAGTGAGTGTCAAATTTGAAAGAACATACAATTTAAATGACAAAATCATCTTTGTTTGATCAAAATCGGTTCAGAGAAGGCTGAAATATCCATAAATATAACGATTTCTAATACTTGTATATCACCACAAATATTCGATAATTTGTAAAAGCCGATGAGAAAAGAAAAAAATAGGCCTAGTGCCTTTTACGTCGTATTTCAGCCTATGCGAATGTTGGCTTTTTTGTTGGCATTTTCTTGTTGGTTATATTACGCACAACCAGCCGGCCCATGTATTGTTATTTGTAATTAATTAATTAATTAATTAACGGTCACCGTATTTTTTTAAAGAGGAGCTGAATTGATATGATCGTATTAGTTAAATTTCACACATTTTGGGATCTAAAATTACCTTTATAGCAATTGTTGGTCCTAAAAGGGCACTAGAAATGTCATAGATAAGAATAAGAGCAATATCCATGCACTTTGAAGGCATTTGCGGCCTGAAAACAGAACTCAACTATCCCTACCGTACCAAAACCCAACATGGCTGGGGGGGGGGGGGGGGGGTAGTTTGAGTTTCAGTACATTGTTTTATATTCACACTTTGCAATGATAAAAAAAAACTACATGATAGAGATAAACATTAATTCTATCGGCTAACAATAGAACAGAAATTTAGTGTTTCATATTTATTTGTTTACATGTAGAAAGTTTAAAATAGAGAGTAAAATATGGAGGGGCCGCTCTTGTGAGTTTAAAATGGGCCACACAAGATGTTATAACATTCATTAAAACTAGTAGGAAAGGGCAACAAATTACAGCAAATTTTGTATAGAGATAAACTGATGTCAATCACAGTAAATTGTTTATGTTTCTTTTTAAAGATGTTTGTCTTTTCAGGATTAAAACAAACAATTTAGGGTTATTTTTGAAGTCATTACAGAACTATAAATTTCGCTACTGAACATTTTTTTCAATTTAATATTCTTATCACCACTTATTAAACGACCATAATGGGGATACATACATTTAAATTTATGATAAACCGAAAACCTAATGCAGGCAGCGACCGCACGATGGTCTGCAAGTCAACAGCCACTTCGAGGCGTTTATTCAGAAGTATCTTCAAGACAAGACAAGACGAGACATTAAAGTGTCTTCAAAGAATATGATTGTATATTAATAATGATAATGATGATAATAATACAAATAATGATAAGGATAATAATAACAATAATGATAAGGATAATAATAACAATAATGATAAGGATAATAATGCTATTCATAATAAGATAAGACTTATTGGGCGACAAATCCATTTAAAGATAAATGAAAGACAAATAATACATGAACGTTCTCATGCTTATCTTCCAATTTCTATTCTCATTTGATTTAGCTTTTGGTGTCTCCCGGGTTCTTTTCTCTTCCATTTTCAAAAGTATCAACGCCACCTCGTTCTCGCTTGACTCTTTCTTACAAATTTCCAGAATGTAGTGGCGCCATCAAGCGTCTGTCCTAGTTTATGTTTTGTCGCAATGCACTCTGGATGATAAATATCAGCTTTGAACAAACGGTTTGACCTCGGCAGCTTTGTTGACTGGTGACATGCATGACGCTGAATAGTAATAAACCATGACGAGGATACAATCTGAGCCATACTGATCACCGCTATTCAGTTATATTTGGGTCGCATAGGCAGCAAGCAGAACTTCCAAATGTGAATAATGTCGGCCCATGCTATATAGACTTCAACACATGACAATGAAATGCAATAGTTGTCTTTATTGTTCAAAATATATATTGGGAAAAAAGAGGCAAACATCGAGGGATTTTCTATTCTAAATTAAGCATGCGGGCTTTCTTAAGTCGTATAAAAGGAGTCCTGCTTTTTACTTTTCTTCCTCTTTCTGTTCTTATGTCGTTTTGTTTTCTCCTTTTTCTTTTCCAAATCTTGAAACTAAAACGATCAATGCCCATTCATGTCGACAACATACAAAGACTGGGACAAGTACTTGTCTTCTACTATTTTCTACATCAATTAGTATCCATCTAGTATTACTTCTTTAAGATCCTTTTTTTCTTCTTCTTCTAATCTGGCTTATCCCCATGCATGTTGCTAATTACTACTATATGCATAATACTCAAATAGTCGAATGCCGCATAAAAACGAACATTTCGTGTAATTTTCACTTATCACATTTCCTGGATCAAGTTGAGTATGGCGCTGGAACGTCATACCCCCACCCCCTTCCCCCATCCTGGATCTCCCCCCCCCCTCCCCCCTCTCTCTATCTCTCTCTCTCTCTCTCTCTCTCTCTCTTTCTCTTATGTTGTAGTTTGCTATTAATCGAAATTTATTTAAATCATAAAATTCTACTGCAGGAGTGCAGCTTTTAAGGTTGCGTTAAAAAAAAACAGTTCAATAAAATACATTTTCTCTCTTTTTCTCCCTCCCTGTCACCTCTCTCTCTCTCTCTCTCTCTCTATCTCTCTCTCTCTCTCTCTCTCTCTCTTTCTCTCTCTCCCTCCCTCCCTCCCCCTCCCTCCCTCCCTCCCCCTCCCTCCCTCCCTCCCTCCCCCTCCCTCTCTCTCTCTCTCTCTTTCTCCCACTCTCCCTTATCACCAGCACGACGCCATGCGCGTGCTATTTAGATTATCTTATCGATTAAAATCTAAAATATCTATTTCCTCTCTTTTCTGTCTCCCTGTATTCGTAATAAATTTTACAACATGAATCGTTTTTTTTCCTCGCTGCTTCCTAATACTTGTCTGTATCCAAACAAGAAGACTTGACTCTCCATTGGGCCCTCTAAATGTTTACACATAAGTAATTAATACCACATCGCATGACCGTCAGTCAATATTAACTTGTCCGTGCTATGCCGGTGTAATGTATTAGGAATATTATGCTTGACACGGCAGGGATATAGAACACCGAAAACTAAACTAAGGGCATTGTTACGCACAACAGTTACAGTCGGACCTATTTTTGAAATAATAATTCTAGGTCCATTTAAATAGTGCAGCTACTATATGAATATACTCTACTGCGCTTTATACAAAGTATACAATTGTTACTCAGGCTGTAGCTGGGCCGCCATTACAATGCTCTAAACGAAGCATCCAAAGAATGTGTTCCCACCCGGTACCCATTTACTTCACTTCAATATAATAGGGTATTTACAGATTTTAAGATCAGAATTTCATCGTCTTCAGCTTCGTGGGATCGGTTAATGCATTACGTGAGCCTCAGAAAGACAAGAAAAGTCATAACTATTGAACAAGGCAATACAAACAGAATAAAATTAATAACAATGATGAAAATAATAACAATAATAATATTAGTAATACTAATAATAAAAATCAGGATAATAATAAGTACAATAATAATAAAGATAATGATAATAGTATCTGTTATAACAATAATAATAATTAAAATAATTAAAATACTAACAACAACGTTGGTAACAATAGAAATAATAATTATATAACCATGTAAATAACTGTAATAACCAAACTCAACCTATAAAAGGTAAAAAATATTCGGATAAGGAAAATAAAAATGTTATCATGCATAACATATAGCCCGCAAAAGATGATCATCAGTCTTCTGCTTTGATAACCAAATAACCGAACATATGGGCACTGTCTTTTTTATCTAATTACTTAGCCTAGATATTATGTTTATTTGCTCGTAGAACTGTTATTGTTATCGAAACGTATGACGTGCAGTGTGCAAGCCTATATACACAAGGTGATATGAGCGTATATAAATGAGTGGGAGAGAACAACAGGGTAAATAGGAGAGGGGTACTTTTCAGCTACCAAGCCAGATGCGCCAGATGCGCCATATGTCTGACGCAGGATTGCGTCAGCGACTGGTGCTGTCTTTGACGCATCATATGAGAGTGACGTCATACAAAATGTGAATGCGATATTAACAGGTCTAACAGGTAATGTGTTAATGACTTTGAAAATGGTTAATGGTTTTCATAGGCTCAATAAGCGCAGGTAGACGCTCACTAATAATGTCATTTCAACACGAGACGATTGTGTCATCACATTCGTCAATTAAGCTTATGCAGGGATTTTTTTCATACGGTATTGGTGTATATGTATTCTTCGTTTACCCTGTGATGGCATTAAAAAGGGCGCGTCCAAGACTGCCCTAAGACTGACGCAGCGCTACGTCACTGATAGACGCCTCACGTGCAACGCATGTTAAGAGTAACAAAGTATCTGACGTAAGTGCAGACAAGCTTATCTAAGCGATGTGGAGTAGCTGTATATAGCCACCATAAAGGTGTGTTGCGTCTACTTAAGATACAAAATCATCACATTGAGTAAGTGATGCTACAACTGTAACATGTTCTTCTTTATAAATGTTCATAAAATTAAATGGTTGAAATCACTCTACATTCATTTTGATAAATTAGGGCGTGTGGTTATACATTGATAACGAGGTAAAAAGTGTCAAGGCGAATAAGAAATATGAACATTTTATTTTTGGTTTTCGTTAGTGCTTAGTTTTACGTGCTTGACCCGGCTTCACCTATAATCCTATTTTGGAAACCGGGGTTCAAAACTAGGTCAGGATGGAGATTTGCCGAAAAGTTGTCTTGAAATCACGTTCGGAAATCATGTTCCGAATTAAAAGAGCCATAAACGTGACAATGTCGTTACTTTTGCGCCCAATCTTTCTCCATAATATTTTCGTTAGTTAGAAAAACCGGATTAAAGCGAACTCGTTGAAATAATATATTGTTAGAAGAAGGCACAACTTATTTTATATATCATCATGAATTCAAGTTCTCGGATTTTGGTAGTTTTTTGTTATTAACAGATGTTGCTGAATAAACAGCCAGATGGAAAAGATTACATGCTGATTATAATTCCCCGAGATGGAAAATGGTTGAAACTTCCTTCCAATTGTCACCTTGCTATCGTTGTTTAATGTGCGTGTTGTGTTTCCTCTCCTTCGATCTTTGTACCATACATCTATGAATTCAAAGAAGATTGTGCTATGATTACTATTTGGTATTACGGTTCCTGTGAATGCTAGAGAGGCATTAAATGATTTTGTATCATCTAAAAGGTTTATGTAACACTTAAATTTTCAGTGATTTGTTTTTCTTCTGGCAAACTAAACATTTGTTTCGAGTAGCTCTACCCCCTTCAAAAAATTTAAGCAACGCACGAGATTTGCAAAACAAAATAGAACTGTTGTTCTGGACAACTTTTCTTCATTACAATTATCCCAACCGAATTGATAATAATGACTGTAATAACAATCATAATGACGTATTCAAGGTCCGTGACTCACCGGCTTACTTATAATTATCTTGCCATTAATTTCGACGGCAAGTACCGTAAAGATCGCAAATGATTATGATATCATGATAATGATCCATTACATTGAAACAATATCTCCTCAGCAAATACTTGCCGAGCGTGACCTATGACCCTTAAGTGGCATATCCAGACATCGGGCATTAAGGGGAGAAGGAGAAATGTATTTAGGCAAACTCACTCATGGAGACATTCCACTGGTGCTATTAATTTACTTATTTTATTATCTTATTCATTGATTGATTAATTGATTCGTTTTTAAAATTAGTTTGGTAATTAGTTTTTTTTAATTTATTTATTAATTTATCTAGGCCCTATCTATGTATTTCAATTGATCTCTCTAACTTTGCATTCATTCAAATGTTATCATTCATTCACATGGATATATCCATTGATTTCTCTAAGTTATTTAGTTGTTGCTTTTTTTTTGCTCTGTGCTTTCAAACGAAGAAAGGATGCAGGCTTTCTGCGCTGACTATATTATATGCAGAGTACATTAACTAACCTCTAATGACGTAAAATGAAGTAATGTGACAGATTCATATTGGCAGCTGTACTAAAAAGTGAAATGATAATAATAATAGTTATAAAACGGTAAAGCAAACTTTGCATCCTAAGGGATATTGGTACATAATGGCATTACATTTTATTACACGTTGTCGATGTTCTTTTTCCCTGCCATTTTCACAAAACAAGGCAAGTTCTCGATGAACGAGCAATTTAGAACAGTAAATATGCTTGAAATCCTCATAACCATTCCATAATATATTTATGTGTAATTCAAGCATTTACACTGTAGCATGTTTGAAAGGACTTTTTAAGGACTAAAGCCGTCATAAGAGGAATATTGCTCTGATAATCTGCGGAAGAGGACAAAGTACAGTCGCCTGTAAACTGGCATGATTGCGAAAGCGGACTACGATCAAGTACTTGTAATGGAAGTAGAAAAAGGTGTGTTATAATGATCCCCATTAATTCCTGGATACCCCCAACAAGCTTTTGAATAAAACATTAGAAACATGCGCACTGTAGGGAATTATTATCGACAGTTTATTTCTTTATGGTCGTCAGTAGCACCACGACCAAGCTAATTAATGACTCTCGATTTACCGTCAGTTTATAGTCTCTGTGTTCAGTCCTTCTATTCCCTACGTTATATGTTCAGTCCCCGTATTCTCTACCTAGGCTTGAACTTTCTTTCATCTTTTCTTTTCTATATTTGATCGCGCACACACCCACACACACGCACGCACACAACACACATACACACAAACATAAACGCCCGCACACATACGCGTTTGTGGTGTAAATCGAGGACTCATATTATACAGCCGTATGCACACACGCACATACACATCACATACACTCACATACGTAACACCCACACACATCACGCACGCACACGAAATAACTGTGATAAAACATTTTCGCCGCTTCTTCATCATCTTGCGTCCCCCTATCATCGGCGGTACATGAAAGGTATATATGCATAGAGGTACAGCTCGTTTATCTCCGATCTCCGTCTGTGTTCCTCTCGCTGAAATGTCGCCGCAAAGTGCCTTATCATAAAACCCAAGGGGTCGGGGGAAAAAAATCGATAAGAGAATAGGTTTTATCTCATCTTAACCCTTCGTATTAGATGAAGATGTGGAAAAAACAAACATTTAATGTTATAATTTTTTGCTCTTTGGCCCCCCCTCTCTCTCTCTCTCTCTCTCTCTCTATATATATAGGCCTATATAGATATATTTCTCTCTCTCTCTCTCTCTGCGTTATATTATTTGCTCTAACTATTCTTTATTTTTGTATGTTCATAGTGATTTGTTTTTGTTCTCTGTTCATCTCTCTCTTTCTCTCTCTCTCCCCCTCTCTCTCTCCCTCTCTCTCTCTCTTCTCTACAGTCTCTTTATCCCCAGGTATCCATCGAATTTTCTTTTTATTGGCATTAGTAAAGGACGATGCAAGTATTAAATGCATATTTTATTTCATCTCTAGTTGGACAATTATGATGATTATAATTTGTTTGTATTTTATCTCACAACAGTTATAGGCACTTCGCCGGCGCCCTATCTGTCTACGTAAAATATGTTGTCTCATTTAGCTCATAATGGACGAGCAACGTTTGTCCGTTATTGTTTCGTATTTCTTTGTTAATGTGATATTCACTTTTAAACAGAAACGTGATTCATGCCAGCTTTCCATGGTCCGTATAGCAGAGAAATGTATGAAAATAACCAGAGCAACGACACGTTTCCTTGCAATATTGATATTCATTCAATTTAATTCAATTAGACAAAATGGTTTTCAGCAATAAGCTGAATTGCACGTGATAAACGACATGAAAAATAACATTAACATTCAAATTACATAGCAATATATACAAATGATGCATACTAAAAGGCTAAAGAGATTAGCCTTGACAGGCAAATGGCCTTTGCTAGTACTTCGCAACCACTGTACGCCATCCTTCCTTTTGTATTTTTCATGTCTGCTATACAATATCTTTTCCATATTGTATGTATGTCATATCATATTAACTTTTACATTTCGTTTCACTTTTCATTATCATATTTCATGTTTTAAAGAGATGTGTAATTAAATGAATTCAAAATTAAATAGACATAGGCTAGATTTATATTACATGTACGTCCAATAAACCATTTTAAATTCAAGCTTACCATGTGGGATAGTATCTTTATTACTAGTTCAGTATTATCATCTACAAAATGAAGATCCTGACGATTGTACACTCGTATTTTACAACGGTCAGACTAACGCCCTGTTCAATGCAATTGAAACCCATTACACATGAAGCGTCAATTTGTATGCTTTACTACTTGCGCCAATGAGGGTAATGGGCGCATGTGCCAGTTATTGTAAGTTCTGTATGCAATGTCAACTCTCATTTGATGCGTCAGAGACTGCGCCAGTCGCTGGTGCAGTCTTACGTCAGCAAAGTGACTCGCCGTGTGCAACTTTTCTCTATATCCATTTTCCAAACACATACAAGATTTTGATTTTTAATCGTATATTAATACTTATCTAAGTATGGTCCGTTATGATACGATTATTTTCCCCCTATTTTTTTAACCTTCCGACAGGCCATTTTATCGAAAATCAATCTCCGAATAACATATTTCAATACATCAACAAATAAATTTCATATAATACTTCAGAATAAGATAATAACATAATGAATATCAACCATAATAAGCGATGACTGCAGGCAGAGCATATTGATGATAATACTATGATAATGATTATACTTTATAGACACAGAACATTAATAATAACAAAAAAATATTTATTTAAAAAAAAGTATGATAGCTTGACCTCATTCAAAATTTTATCTTTCCATGATGTATAAGACCGAGGGCGTTTATCAACTTTACCTTGTCGAGGTGTGGCCACACTTCCCTGCGTGACACTGTATTACCAGTGGCATAACATGGGTAAAGTCATAGAGAGGGGGCGGGGCGGTGACTCTTGGTTTTGCATGTATCATGTGCATAATATTGAAAGGCTAAGTTGGACATAAAATGTGGTGAAGATGTTGGAAGGTTCGCGTATAATTTTATTTGCACGTTTCCTTTTCATCCTCCCTATATTTATGTAATTCGCCCCCTCTTCATGTTCATTTCGCTATTCATTTTTAGGGGGTGTGCCCCCCCCCCCCCGTGTCTCCTGTAGTTACCGCGCGGGCTAAGCCTCTTATGTCTCTGGTGTAATGATTGTCAGGTAGCGTGATAAATGATGACTGAATAACAATCCAATCCATTGACGTCATTGATTCGATCCGTTTAGAACATTTCATGTGAATTACCGAAGAGCCCCGTTATAGCACATGCCACGGCTAATGTGCCTTAAGAAGGAATACATCAGGGAGATAAGCAATTTTTGATGGTGAATCAGCGTTTAAATAAACCCACAAAATCGGAAGAATCGGATCATAAAATGCATGTTTTGATGATATCTCGTTTTAACTGGATGTGCGTTTCATTTAGAAGTAAACAGATAAATATCAGCTTGCGGTAATATTAACTTAAATGACCCTGAACTGTTAGCCTCTCGACAAACTAAAATGGAGATTTAGTAAACATCATTTTAAAGACCCTATCTTGGAGGATATAACAACGGACGTTGAATGGCCTTTGACAAATTGCCTTGCGGCAGCTGTAAAGAGCAGATTACTTTTCCAAATCAATGTCTATCGTTTTTTGTTATACACGTATTCGTAGCGATACACGGCGATAGGCAAAAAAAGCTCCGCGTTGTGTTGTTCCATCAAATAAAGATAAATTTTGTTCTGAAAGGTGCCACGACAAGGGCAATAATGATACTTGATTAAAAAAAGGATAGGTAGACGGGAGGGGGGGGGGTGGGGGGTGCCGTCATATTCACTTGAGGCAAATTTGTTAAATATTTCGTTATGCATCAAGCATATATGTGTATAAATTGAACTTATATGTTGTATTCTATAAGACAATATTATAAGTTGATACTTCAATAACGACAGGACTTAATATTATTATCACTGGAAACTCAGGATGGTTATGGATAGTTTTGTTAAATGTGTGAGTTTACTCATGCGACCATTTCAAAAATGTATACTGACTAAGGTCGGTTATTCTGGTTATGGCAATCAATGTTATACGAATTAAAGATGTATCTGAACTCAAAACAAAAAGGTATAGAATAATATTGCGAAGGTAAGTAGATAGAACCCCAGCCCGTAAGGTAATAACACGCTACCTTCATCTTTTTCTTCAATACATTTCACAATTCAGTGAATTATTACAAAACAAGTTATCCCTTTTACTATTTATGACTGCAAATGCAATTATCGTTCCTGTAATACTGTATTGTATTGAACGACAATATAATCTCCAACACGAGCCCCGCTTTAATTCAATAAACGTGCCCGAACCAAAGGACGCATGGTTCACGGGCTTCGTGCGTTTTACACAGCGATACAACGTACTGAATAAAGCGAGCGAATATTGGGGAGAAAATGAGAAATAAAGACATCGTTTGTTCACGAATTCTGAAATACCTGCACAAAATGGAAACGTAAAAATATTACAGTCCTCTAGAGTATAATATTGCTGAAAATTGGGTATAGGTTATGAAATTTTTGAAGTGTATCTAATGGGTAAATTTCATCGTCAAATGGAACTTGATGGGAAAATTATACGGGGGAAATTGCTCGATGTATACATGGTGTAGCAGATAAGCGGCGTACCACGTAGGGCATGGAATCTGTACAAGCACATCAAAGCTTTCATAGTCACATTGCGTGATCAATGAGGAATAATGGTAGCGTTCGTACTCTGGACCTATTAGCATGCTTAACGAGGGGATTTATCACTAGTATGTCTTTGGGCCTGAAGCCCCCTCAAGCATGGGCTACACTCCCCCCCTACCCGAACACACGAAGTAAAAAAAGGAAAAAAAAAGGTTAAACATATGATGAATTTTTCTTTAAACGCAGTAGATGAGTGGATCGGGATGTTTTTATTGTAAAACAGAGCATCCGATATGACCAAAGAGATACTGTAGACTACCCGTTCAGAATAAATAAAGAATTAAATAACTGAATTGAGCTCTATGCCCAAACTCGCGTGTCTTTGTTGACTTCTAGGTGATTCTATTTATGAAAACAGAATTGCTAGGCGTAATTATATAGGCCCCTTTTTAGAATGTCTTCTATTAGTTTTCTTTAAATACGATAGGACGTTTTCAATAGACTTAAATGTGAGAGAAAGTTTGTATTCCCTCGTGCGATTTAAGGGGCATTTTTGTAGCATGGGGCAAGAAGCAGTAGATAATTCGTGACTCGGCAGTAAACCTGATATCAATGAACACAAATAACAAAATAAACAAATAACTTAATGGCCCTCTTTTCCCAAGCCCATCTGGTCTTTGTTGAGCACTAGGCTGATTGTTCTCGAGTATGCACTAGGTGACGTAAGGGGGCGGGGGGGGGGGGTTGTTTTTGATAAACTTGATTGTGAAAAACACTTTGCATTTCCTCCCGCAGGTTACGAGCCATTTTTAGATGACAAATAAAACTTTGGAAATCATTATTTTGCATGTTAAAAAGTTGTTTACCGACTGCATAAGGACAAATCGGGAATGTACAGGGTGAAAAAGAAAAGGAAACTGAAATTTAAAAGGTAAAAGTCCGTTTCAAAATTTGGAAATGGGGACTCGTGAATGTAGTTAAAGATAAAGACCAGTTATGGTAATGCGATTGCGTTGTGAAAGAAACGTTGTGGAATCGATCAGAAAAGGTTAATCATCTATAGCATAATTGGTGTGTACTGCAAGGTTCTGGAATCATCAAAATGAAAAGAAATTTGGCCCAATCTTCGTAACAAGCACTGTACACAAAAAGATGTATATGGGACTACGCACACGTGCACGACACGTGCGTTTATCTCTCACATACCAATAGATAAACTAATGTACCAAATATATCAATTAGTAGGCGGTTTCCCGGCAATTTTTTTATCATCATGTATTAGTCAAAACATACTCTTTAATATGATTGGTAATAAGAGCTCCCATTTCATTTTTTTGAAATTGGGGCGTTTCAGATGCTGGTCTTTACCTTTAAGAATGGGGCATAGCTCTGTGGTTATTATAAGGGCCGCAGGCTCCGCTGACGACAAACGTCAGTTACCCCCTCTTTTTATTTTGGGCACACCACCATCACTGCCTCACCGGAAGCTCCCCCGATAGACGTAAACTACGACACACTTTTAACTTTGCATCTTTACACCCCAATTTTCGTTCTTTTTAAATTTTCCGCCTGACTTGAAATTGCTCTTTCCCACAAACTCCCCGGTTCGTCACGGTTATCAATCAAAATAGAACGCCCAGACCTCTCCCAATCCCCCCCCCCCCCAACCCCTCCCCTCTTAACTTCATATTTTCCCTCGATAGACGATTGGATAAATTGAGATACGCACATTGTACTTCAAGACATAAAGACACAATTATGTCGTGTCGTTAAAAAAGGGTCTGAAATCCCTACGCGCGCCGCACATCGGCCTAGACACCTTATCATGCTAATAGTCAATGATAGCGAAACATATATGTGAATCCACCCCTTCCCCTCCCGAGAGGACTGATATTTACATGTTATTTCATACGAAATAAGACAGTATTACACCTTATGTATACAATATAGAAATATGTCTAGGGAACATGAGTAGGATTTCAGTTACTATACATCCGGTAGACGGGAAAAACACTAAAGTATATAAACCCGTATCTACTATGCACTCCAAGGAGTGAAAACGGATTATATTAATGCCAGCAGAATTATCATGCCTGTCTCAGCGATTTTCAAATCGAACGTATTGAGGTTCTTTCTGATTTAACTGATCAAATATGGACAAAAGGTTCGCACACGATTCCTTTATCGTAATCATGTAATGGCGGGACATAATTTGTTTAACAAAATATTGTGCAAACCCGCGAAAGCATGAGAACAATGATACCTAGGCTAACAAACTCGATCTCTCTAAACGAATTTGAGGATTCCGCCATATTACAACTATCATCACGCGAGTATAACCTCTATGATATAACAAACGGTGAGTTTTACCACGGACTTGATAGAGAAGGACTGGAATCAAGCCGCTCTCCTTTGACCCCATGCTCCACGCAGCCGAAAAGTTATGCGCTAATCAGCAACTGCTGACCAGGTGGTGAGATAAAAGAGCGCATGAATTTCAGGATTTAGAATTTCTACATCAGAAAATGGTATCACAGCAACTGTTCGCTGTCCCTTTCAATGATTTCTCATCCGTTGTTGAATGTGTAAGGAGTAGAACAAGCGAACACAAACTTGTGTAATTTCATCCTTTTTTTAACTTCAAAAATACAAAAAAACACGCAAAAACACGCATTAGCAAACTTAATGTTATTGAAGATTGTAAATCATGGATCAAATAACGGGACATTAAAACATGCACAAATTAGCGCATTATCCTAAACTATTGAGTTTTTGTCAGGATGTTATTTTTCTTTTACCAACTCTGGCACACAAATTATAGGAAGGACGGAGTTCTAAATTTGGAAATGTGTTTGATGCACTATTCCCAATACAATCCTCATATAATGTTTTTGATTTACACTGACATTTTGCCGGTAATTTAATATTTTGTAATAAATGTAAAACTAGTGCCTGGCTTCCGAAAGTCCCCGCAGTGGAAGCGCGGTTCGGAGCATGGAACTTCAAAGCCAAGTGGAATGTTACACATCCCTTTGTTACGCTTTAGAACTCACGAATGCGTTGAATAAATTACAAGAGTTTCGCCGGCTTGATTCCAGTCCTTCTCTATCACGTCCCTGGTTTTACGTTGTACTTAATCTAAATTTTAGCCCAAGCTTGTCTGAAAAGTGGAGGGCAAATATTGCGAAGAAGGGTGTTTTCGGGTCTTTGAAAAGCTGAAAACACTGTAGCTCTGCGCCCCCTGAACCCCATTCCATATAATACCCAACGTAATCGCAAAGACAAGGTAATTTCAAAACCCCTATTATAATCATAATTATGTAACCATGATGAGATAGCTATGGATATTTCCTTCGAAAGTCGTTCGGGTTATCAATAAATTGATAAATAGGAGCGGAGCCGGGATAGATGACGGAACAGGGTTGGCGGCGTCGGGTGACATTAAAAAAAAACATCGTTCTAAAAAGTTACCAAAACACAAATGATAAAATTAATGTTATCGTATTATGGGATCGGCCAAACATTGGGAATATGATTGTTCTTGTAGAGAATTACATCACGTTGAATATGTCACCGTTTCAGTCCGTAAACTATACTAAACTTTACCATCTGAAATAAAGTTGTTTCCTTTTGGGGATTTTGCCGATCGTTCTATTTAAAAAAATGATGGGATGTGAATGTATGATTACTTTTTTTTAAGTCAGTAACTAGGGGTGCGTTCAATTGAATTTTCGAAGCTAGAATCACAAACATGAATCACAATTCAAAACGCCTTTACAAAAAGCAAGGTCACTGCGGTTTGCGTTCAAGCGATTTTTCATCAACGCTGATTCTAGCTCATTGCGAGCCAAACCACTGCGCATCACACTGCGCAGTATGGCCCAGGAACTTCGGCGCGCGCTTTCTGGAATTGTTTACGGCCGACTGTCGACTGCTGTTTTGAGCATAGATCGCAATAATAAGACAAAGAATGAGAAGGTGATAGAAGGAAGAAACAAAGAATAACATAAGGAAAGACAGAAAGATAAAGTCGATAGAATGATTAAAACAAAGAATAACATAAGAGAAGGTGAAAGAAGGAAGAATCGAAGAATAACATAAGGAAAGACAGAAAGAGAGAGTGATAGAATGCTTAAAACAAAGAATAACATAAAAGGTGATAGAAGGAAAAAACAAAGCATAACATAAGAATAGAAGGAAGAAACAAAGAATAACAAAAGAGAAGGTAATAGAAGGAAAAAACAAAGAATAACATAAAAATAGAAGGAAGAAACAAAGAATAACATAAGGAAAGACAGAAAGAGAATGTGAAAAAAGGAAGGAACAAAGAATGACATAAGGAAGAACAGAAAGAGAAAGTGATAGAATGATTAAAACAAAGAATAACATAAGAGAAGGTGAAAGAAGGAAGAATCAAAGAATAACATAAGGAAAGATAGAAGAGAAAGTAACAGAATGATTAAAACAAAGAATAACATAAGAGAAAGTGATAGAAGGAAGAAACAAAGAATAACATAAGGAAAGACAGAAAGAGAAATTGATAGAATGCTTAAAACAAAGAATTACATAAGAAAAGGTGATAGAAGGAAAAAACAAAGAATAACATAAGTATAGAAGGAAGAAACAAAGAATAACATAAGGAAAGACAGAAAGAGCAAATGATAGAATGATAAAAACAAAGAATAACATGAGAAAAGGTGATAGAAGGAAAAAAAACAAAGAATAACATAAGAATAGAAGGAAGAAACAAAGAATGACATAAGGAAAGACAGAAAGAGCAAATGATAGAATGATAAAACAAAGAATAACATAAGAAAAGGTGATAGAAGGACAAAAAACAAAGAATAACATAAGAATAGAAGGAAGAAACAAAGAATAACATAAGGAAAGACAGAAAGAGAAAATGATAGAAGGAAAAACAAGGAATAACATAACGGAACAGGCCACGATGGTATAGTGAACGCAAATTGCATGCAAAGCGGGCGCGCGGTTTTTCCCAAACCGGAAGAGGCTTCGTCATACAATCATGATTGAGAACTCCGTCCGTTCAATCGAATTTTAGCGACCGTGATTCTTTTGAATCATGATACAAAACGCATCTTTTTCAGCGTTTCATGTTTGTGTTTTCAAACACGTTTATTTTTACGACCGACGAAAAAATCGCTTGAACGCATTGCGTTTTAAACTAAACGTCTTTAGAAACCGTGATTCTAGGGTGAAAAAGTGTCGATTAAACGCACCCTAGATTCATGGTATTAAGGCTCTTTCGTACCGTCCAAGGTTACTAATCGACCTCACGAGCGGTCGCGTATAACACACAGGGCGCGTTCATGCTTGATTTTGAAGGTAGAATGAGCGATCTGAAACGCTCATCGTAAACGCTCATCGTGATCGCAGTTCCACGGTGTACTGTTCATGCTTACTTCTCTGGCTCATCCAGGCAATTCTCCTTGTGTGGCCTTAATTGGTCTTCCAGCTGGATTCGCAAACCTTCACTGTGCATGCTACGTAGACCCACTAGAGTTCAGTGCGTTGACCCCATTTAAACGCGTTTACAAATTGTAAACGCATCTTTTTGTGAGTTTACGATCGGCGATCGTGATCGCCGTTTTTCGGTGATTCTACAAAAGTAAGCATGGACGCAACCGTGTTTTAAACTAAACGCGTAACAGATGCCTGATTCTGGCCAGAAAAAGCTGTTCATGTCTTAATTGCGACCAATTAAGGTTAAACTAATAGGAATGCACGTTACGTATATCGTCTTGTAGAGTAGCATTCCCAATCAAACTATCCTCACTTGTAAATAAAAAACATAATTTAAAATATCAATCATTTCGAACCCCACTCTATTCAAACATATGAATTATTGACATTAAAATCATAAAGATAATTCAGAGATGCAATAAATGCCTTTTTTTTAAATAGCGACATGACCCGGGCCAGCCGGGGAAAGATTCTTCTCGAGGTCTGAAGTGAATCGACACAGTGCTACCTATATTTAGAAGGTCACCTAGGACACGTAAGGCGAATAAAGATGATCGATTTACAAATCCAAACTCGGCTTGCTGACGCACGACAAACAGTTTGTCTAAACAGATTTCACATTAAAGGCCATGGTCTCAGATCTACCCTCTGTTTGTCTCTCTATGTAAACATTAAACATCTGCCGGGATGACGCTAGCGAGAGGAGCACAGGTAACTTCTGTATCAGGTAGTTTAAAAAAAGAGACATATCAAATCGAAGGTTTGAATAAAGTGAACTGGTAACATTGTCGAAGGTTGATGACAAAATTGCGTAATTTTGTATGAAATGTTACTTGTTTTATTTCGTCTACCGTACTAACCCTCTAACATGCATACAATTCCTGAAAAAACTCAAACCACAAAGAAATTTATGGTTTTCTTTGAAGACGTGACTGTGCAGCATCTCTTACAGTAAATTCTCCCAACCAATTTTTAAAATTTTCCCAACAGTTTTTCCATGAAAATAAGACATAAAACAGGCCTTTTAAAATCTTTCAACACTTAAAGGTAAAGACCAGTATTGGAAACGCCCCAATTTCAAAAAATGAAATGGAAGCTCTTATTACCAATCATGTGAAAGAATATGTTTTGAATAATACATATGATGATAAAAATGTTGACGGGAATGTTGACGGCCTAGTGGCCTGCTAATTGATATATTTGGTAAATTAGTGTATCTCTTGCCTGTTGAGAGATACAAATGCACGTTTCGCGCACGTGTGTGTAGTCCCATATACATCTTTCTGTGTACAGTGATTCTAACTTCATGAAGACTTGGCCAAATTTCTTATCATTTTGATGATTCAAGAACCTTGCAGTACATCTATGCTAGATGATCAACTTTTTCTGATCGATTGCACAATGTTTCTTTCACAAGCAATCGCATGACCATAACTGGTCTTTAGCTTTAATTGTTTGGAATGGTATATAGAGCCGATTCATTGCTTTGTGACTATTTACAATCACCTAAAATATAGTTAAATTATAATAATCTATTTAAGAAAACCCAGGCATCGATCAGATTAGATTAGATCATATCATATTAGTTTTTTTCCCTTTTTTGTCATTGATAATGGTTTGTTATCTTTAATTGTACATCTAGCATTGAAGTCACTACCTTAGCACCATTTTCTCTCATTTGAACAATGTTACCAAGTCCCCTTTAAGGTGCTGTAAAGGAACAATTTGGGAAATTAATTTCAAAAATGCTAATGACAGCAGTAGACCCAAGGAAAAGTCACAGTTCCCCGCCCCACCCCTACTATTAAAAAAAAAAAAAACTTTAGATGGAAGTATTGCCGTAAAGGGAGGAGAATAATTGATCTGCTTTAAAAGGCCAGATGGTAACAATAATGATACTAATATGCCGTTCTTGTATAGCGCATATCTCATCATGATAATGACGACTCGATGCACTTTGGATATTATAAACACCGGGTACAGGTACGGGTGCGGTCAAGCGACACTTTTTCAGCCTAGAAACGCGGTTTTCAAAGACGTTTAGTTCAAGACACGGTTACGTTCAAGCGATTTTTCGTCGGTCGTACAAATATGCGGTGGTCACATCCCGCCGTACTTGCAAGTGCGTGCTGTCTACGTGCAAAAAACGTGGGCAAAATTTGGGTATCCGTACGTGATGAGTACCGCCTCCGTACGGATTTGGGAGCACGCAGACACACCGTAGCACTTTTAGTGCACGAGGAACTTTCGCTGCGTTCGGGCTGCGTTCGGGCTGCCGATTCACCCCAGTGCGTGTGACGTGCGTGCCCGGTACTGCCAACGAGCGCACAACGCACTGACTCCGTGCGTCTTTTAAAGGCGCACGTGATAAGTGCGTGGTCCGTGCTTACTCGCCACTTCCCCAGTTCAGCTATCCAATGAGCACGCAGAACTCGCGTGGACCGTACCGAGTAAGCACTTACAACGCACGTTGTTCGCACTGATTATAATGCAGTATATAGTCTCTTCGGTGGAATGGGCGGCATCTTGAGGCAGCAACAGCTGGGACTTCTGGAGAACATCAGAATGTCTTCCTATATAAACACCGAGTTCATCGCACGTGCACGCACTTACAACATGCGAGTGAGTAAGGACACCGTACGTGAGCAGCACTTGTAAGTACGGCCTCCGTACGATAACGTGGCAACCGCACGGAGACCGTACGTTGTAAGCACGTTGTAAGCACGTACAACGCACTTACCACGTGCGCAACGTACGATGCACGCAACCGTTAACGGCCAGGCGTGGCGTGCGGGCCACGTACTTACACAGTGCGTGTGACGCGCGTTGCCGGTACTCCCTCTCTGCCTTTGCCACTCCCTCCCTACGTTTTCAGAAAAACGTGGCGGCCGTGGCCTCCCAAAAAACCGTACGGACTAAAAACACACACGGTGGGATGTGACCAACGCTTTAAACGTGTTTCAAAACGCAAACATGAAACGCTGGAAAAATGCGTTTGTAACGTGAATCCGGTCGCTAAAAATCGCTTGAGCGAAAATAAAATAATGAGCACTCGTATGATACTTATATGACAGTGTAATACATTATCTTATACATTATGTCATATTTCTTAGAAATGATACATAATAGCAGGTTCAGAGTAAGTATTTGTTGACATATGTTCGTTTTCGTGGCGTTCATTTACAGTGCACAAACAATAGGGTATTTTCGTAATGTAATCAAATTTAATGCATTATGGCTTGCCCTACCTAGCAACACTTAATATATGCAGTTTACATTCTGACTATTGAAATACTATTATTCTCATCAGGTGAATGAAATAATTTGTATTAAGGCATTTAACAAAGACTTATGTATTAAATTTTACATTACGAAAATGGCTATTAACATACATGTTTTGCAAGAAGCGCAGATCTAGAGACCTTTGGAATGTCTCAATATGTGACGCAACTAAAATATTCAATTAAAAAATCAATCGTGGTTGGCAGTCGGGGTGTGTCATAATGAGCTTACTTGCACTGAATACAATTTCCATGAGTTTTCATCAGCATTTAATAGAACTCTGTTTTCTTCAGAAGGGGTCAATAAATCAGTAATTACCGTATGCATCGTATTGAATGGGGCACAGAAAAAGGGAGGGAGAGTGTATCAATTAATGCCTTTCGCGATATCGTGATATTGACGTATAGGACTATTCTTTTACCGTTACTTTTCAGCGTCATCATTTAAAAAATGAAAGTTTACATATGTATTCAAAGTAACTATTATTTCTTCATCATAAATGCAACGAGAATGTCTCACCGAGGGAGAATAAGAGAGAGATAGAGAGAGAGAGAAAAGTTTAAAAGTACAATTTTAAAGGGAGTGGGTCGTCAGTTTCCTTGTGCAGAAGGCCATAATTCGCTGACACCAGACTTGGTAGAAATAACATTAATGTGTGTACAAGTCTGCACACATCGAACCCGCATCAGGAAATACCCCCTAGTCTCTCGGAGAGTCTTGGGATGAGGGAAAAGTGAGATAATTACTTTACCACGTGGAGGAATGAATGAGGAAATACAACGCATTAAATAAGGCATGTTGGTCATAAAACTGAAGGCTAATCCTTGTGATTGAAAACACCTGTCAAAGGTTAAACACCTGCACGCAGACAAATTCCCCGTCAGAGCCCACTCCTATGCGTCCTTAAAGAGGAATTTATCTGCATTTCTTTAATCACGCTTTTTTCATATTTTTGTACATAATCAATCATTATACTTGCTAGTAACAAATACGGTTTCATTATTTCTGCCAACAATGTAGATTTTTAAATAGTGGAAATTTTACCAGTTATATAAATGTTCCTCGCGAGAATTAGTAAAAAAAAAAATTTTTAACAACATTATCGTATCAGATTATATTTGGACAATGTGTCCACGTCCGTTTTCTTGCTAAATCGAAGTAATAATTACTTTTAACAAATTTGAAATGCTATTGTGCTATGCAAAATAAATACAAGATTAGTCACTGATGGACTTTAACCCCCCCCCCCCCCGATATGTACCTGATTTAATGGTTAAATGATTTTATTTCGTATTGCTTCAATACAAAACTGTGAGAATTATTGATGGAAAATACGAATTTGTTTGCATTATATGATAGGCCTATCTCTTCGTGGGAAAAGCTTGCATTAATTTAACAGAGTCAAAAACATTTTTTTTTTTAGATTTGTAACGACATCTTCCCATCAGATTATATTTGGACATCGTGTACGCGTCCGTTTTTTGCTAAATCGAAGAAATATATATTTTTAACACATTTGAAATGCTATTGTGTAATGCAAAATAGAAACAAGATTATTCACTGATAGACTTTAACCCCCGATATGTACCTGATTTAATGGTTCAATGATTTTAGTTCATATTGCTTCAAGAAAATACAAAACTGTGAGTATTATTGACGGAAAATACGAATTTGTTTCTGTATTTCTCTCAAGCTTGTATTCATTTTCCTCTTTCACATTTTAGAATAAAAACTATAAGGTTATAAACAACATGATCCTTCATTTTTGGGGGTCTGATTCAACATGGATGTCTTAACACATAGTTAATGCTAACTAGCCCCTCCCCCAGTCCGAACCTCACCGAACATGCCCACGCATATTTGATAGCATGGCACGCAATTGCAGTATTTATTTAAACGAGTTGCGTTTTTCCCCTCGTACCTTTGACGTAATTGTCTCGTGAGACAAGCGGTCTGATGACTTGCTACAACAAAATGTCATCGCGAATATTGCCATTCTTCTTCAGCTATGTCTAGATTAAAATCGAGTTAGATGGAAGACGACGTTCGAAGGTAAAAGCAACCAGATGGAGAATTGATTATCATGAGAATTAAAAGAGGGAAAATCAATCTCGGTATTTTCATCATTGATTGCAAAATGAAAATAAAACGAGACATGCTAAACTCTCAATCCTTTCTTTTGTTGTTGCCTGATTGAGGCTAAAATGCCATTGTGACATATAATATTGGTTAGCGGAGTTATGTATGAAATAATTCATTTTGATATTCTAAGAGGCTTAAAAGGCATTTTTTCATAAATGTCAAAGTTGACCAATGTTCACGATGTAGGGTTGAGCATCATATTTTCAGTTTTAAATCTCATACATATGAAAATAGACGGATCAATTAATCTGTCATTCATATTGGCAGATACGAAAATTATCAAAGAACATATCAAATTTTCCCAAATTTGTTTAATGGAGACATATTTCTTGAGTTTAGTTGTTTCTCCTTAAGATGGCAATCGTATGTAAAGTACACCATCCCATAAAGGAAAGCGATTGCTATAAATGAAAAAGATTTTATGCTAGTTGGTACGGTTTATTTTCCCACGAAGAGATAGGCCTATCATATAAATGATGCTGAGATGGAAAGGAAATCGTATTTGCATCAGAACGATGTCATTTAACTAAACTTGCCGATCTAAATGTAAATATATCCGAACTTTCAAGATATTTGCCTACAACAGAGAACAAAAACGGTACATGTAATGTCAGACAGCACCATAAATTAGCCTAGTATGCGTGTATGATGTGACACATTTATTCTATGGACACTAGCCTTCACATTGAATGCATTAGTCGATATGAATACTTGGTTTATGATGGTCGCGGAGATCGTTTATCACGACCCGCTGTTATCGTGGCTATTTCAGAACCTCGGAGGTGTATACGTCGGTTTTGATCGCGTTTCGTTTGCATCACGTGATCTCTCCGTGACAGGGGCGTCGCTATAACACTGTGAATGGGGGAGGGGTGTCACCGCTAAAACACTGTGAATGGGGGAGGGGTGTCACCGTGTCAGGATGAATTTTCCGAATCCATAACGAAGAATATTTCTGAATATAGAAGCACAATCAAATAAATGAAGATATACAAATTATAATTGTATATAAATTAATGAAAATAGGTCAAATCAATTAAAAATTGCAGACGAGAGTAAAATGTGTAGGCTAGGTTGAAAGATTCCAACGATTGTCGATATTAACCAATTTTTTGTTCTCGAACATGTGATAGATTTTGTATTTAAAACGAGATTTCAAAAAATCTTCCGATATAGCTGAGAGTGGCTAACTATTAAAATGAGGATTTTATCACCAGAAACGAGTGACCGGAGGGGGGGGGGGGGGAGGGGGGGGGGGAGAGGTAATTCCCTTTCCTCGCGACCCTTCTGTTTCCATATCTGCGATTATTCTTCGGCCGTCTTTTGATGTGCGGTGTCAGTCACCGCCATTTGTACATCACAAGAATCCCACATTCTCGTAATAACGAGTTCAACACACTCTTACCATCGTTTGGAGTGCTATCAGTATCACTCTCGATTTATTTGTCGCATGGCCTTGCGTAGGGCGATTTACTCCGACGGCGTTCTTAAGAGGGGGGTCAGGGGGTAAACAACACCCCCTATGGGCACTATCTTATTTCGAAAGGGGGTATAGGGCAAAGGACCTACATCCAAATCTGATAGATATCACTGAATTATAAATAATACCGAATTAGATGTATACAGGCCTGTGTTATTACGTGACGCAGCGTGTTAACGTGTTCCAGTTTTAATTAATGACGGCGGCCATTTTTATTTATAACGGCGTCCCCGGATCGTGTGTTACTGTGATGCATGTAAGCTGATACGGGGGACACACCTCATCAACACATGCTGGTAATTAAATACATTCATAATGCATCCTCTTCATCAATATGGTTGGTATCTATTCTATGCGGTAAGCTCTCATCGGAGAAGAACCGAGAACAATTTTACTAACACACAACTATTATATTTCATGACATTCCAAACTCCATGCCAAAGAGTAAAGAAAAAGAAATAAAGAAGGAGCTAATTAATACAGTTACACATAATTTAAATTTGGCCTAAGAAACGTATATATCCTCAATTTATTTTATTATTTTTCCGATTAGTATAACAATTTCCATTATATGTGGTCATGATGAATAATACAAATTGAAAACAATCTTATAATTTAACAATCTGTCGAAATAAAAAAATGATGAAGGAATTTAAATTTACGATGACACGTTGTCGAACCAGAAGTTGCATTTGCAAATGTGGCGACAAGGGTAATTACTGATCCTCAAAATTAATGTTCAAATGTTCCAACATTTAAACTGGATTTGCAACAAAAAAAAAAAACACTTAGGAGGGGGGGGGGGGTGACACACCCAATACCCTCTTTCGTGACACCCCTGGATTGACGGTTTAAGTGATAAGTTGGTATAAAGAGGGTATGAATTTAAAATATAGTCATAAACAGAAGGTGTAATGAAGTGATTGCTCGAGCCCACACAGCTGCGGCAGGAAACGTGACGTTAGCGACATTCTTGGCTTTTCATCCCACACCGGATTTGAGTTTAACCCCGCCGAGGAAAAAAGGACACCGAAAAAATATGAAAACAATTTTAAGAGGAAAAAACATGAGAAAGAGGGAATTGCGGTGGCGAAGCGGATCGTGAGGTTGCACAAATTAAGGAATAGAAATGACCGTGCGACACGATTTATATTTGCAACCTTGTTATTTTAGATAATCAGTCACGTTGAATATGCGATCGAAGAAAAATAAAGTGCTCATATTTTCGAATTTTATAAACAATGTATTAGGTGAAATTTCTATTTCGTTCCAATATTCGTATTGTATAAAACATGAACAGTTCTATACAGCCCAAAATCCTGAATACCTAGAATTTCCTCATATAAAAGAAAGGTACAAATGGAACTTCAATCAGGACATGACATACTTTTTAAGTGACACATAATCAGATATTATTTAATGTTGAATAGTGGTTTCTTCCCTCTTTCTCCCTTTTTCATTTCAAAACATCAAAATCACTAATCGATGATTGCAATAAGAACAATTAAATAGAACATATAAAATAACATAATAGCGCTTTCAATACTAGAACAGCAAGGAATATTTAAAAGACAGGGACGACGCCGGGACGAAGCAAGAGAAATCAAGAGAAAAGAAAATAGCAGGAAACAAAATCTCGAAAAGGAGACAATCTTCTGAGTCATATCATCGCTTCGCCTTCCTGCTCTATTATTTTCTTCTTCTAATAATGGTGTTCTACTTTTCCGTCCTTGAATATGCAATATACCCGAGTGTGCTTGTTAATAAAATGACCGAGTTTAGTTGTCCCTGTTGTGTAATAGGACATTATTACATGTAAATCCTCCGCGACGAGTTTCGATCACAGCAATATTCGAAGGTTGTTATGAGTTCCGGTAAGAAAAAACCCTATGCATTTCGATAGAAACTGTCTATTATCAGGGATTAAATGTGCCCCCCCCCCCCCCAGGCCTATCACTGCACCAGGAAATGTCGCCCTTAATATAGCTGTAGTTAAAGGTTACCTTTTGTAAGCTAAAAATCGATAGACTATTTTTTTTTTTCTTTGCAAATTGTGTAGGTTTCTGTTTCATTTCAGTTTTTTAATTTGTCAATACCTTATCTCAAGAATTTTTTTAGGGCATGACATATATGTTTTGAACTTGCAAAACCAAATCGTATAGGCCTATATATATCCTATGAATCATTAATTTCACAACTAAGTCTTGTAAATATTTTCAATCTAAAAAAATAAAACAATACCTTCTACCATGACTATGCTGTTATAGTTATTTCACTTTCATTTTCGATAAAAGGTGTGTACACATAATAATCAATATATACTCTAAATGGTAGATAACATATTACCGTTGTGCGTTGATACTTATGGATGAAAAATTTGATACAGAATGTAAAGCTTAACTACGCTTCTTAATGAAATGTGATGGTCGTAATTTTGCCTTTATTGTTTAATGATCTTTTTGCCAAGATTCTTGAAACTGAAGCATAAATAATATCGAAATTAAATTAACGATAACTGAAATTTAGTGTACGGAATAATACAAATGGAATACATGCTGTATAGTCCGATACATTATTTTCAATATGATATATGATAGGATATTATGATAGGAATGCGCACTGTTAATATTGATTAGGTAAAGCTACATGGCAGAGGTTGTGTTTACAACAGAATTCACCTGCAACATTCATCAATGATCATAATACGCCAATTGGTTTTCGCAAATGCCACCTTGATTCATGTGACATTTTCTCCGTCGAAGCGACACCGACATGTGAGAATGCAGCCCCAAAAGCAAGAAAGTAAATGATTAGAGAGATCATGTTTCCACTTCCAACTCGTCCCCTAATCTACCATTCTCATCTAACCTTGACATTTTCATGGCAGTGAAGTCGTAATCCCCAACCATGGCTTCATATGAATATGGTAAGGAATATCATCACCTTTGGTCTATAATTGCAAAGGGGTAAACAGGTGCACAAGCTAGAGCCCCTCTGGTGCGTGAATTCTATTTATCAAGAATCCACAAAAGGTGATTTTATTTTCCCCGCCACGAGAATGTTTCATTCTTTAATCTTTCCAAAGTTGAGTTTTTAATTTGAAATATAATCTTTTGCAATTTCTCATCTTGTCTTTAGATGTCTGCAATGGTTATAAAATTTAAATAATCGCTAAACTCCTGATGTAATTTGAACAACCCATTTTTCTAAAACTCACCTTTGAACTCTTTAGTTTTTCTGTTTATATATTCTATATTTGATTTTTAATTTATGTCAAACTATGTTCATTGTAATTGATATGTATATTTTGTCATTTTGTCATTTTGTCATTTTTTTTATCTGTGAATTGTATCGCAATTCAGCTTTTTACGGCTGCGAAGATAATTTTTAATAAACCTTGAATTGAATTGAATTGAACTTGAATTGAATTGAATTGAATTCTCTTCACGAATGTCTTCTTAAGTGTCAAAATAGTTTGAAAAAGGAAATTCATTATTTGTTGTTGTGCAACTGTCTAAACGTTTTGTTTATTTACTGTGTTTTGTAAATTAGTATGATTGACACTAATAGTCCAAGTAAAGTATTAAAAAACAGAAACAAACATTCGTAAATCACACACAATTGCGTGAATTGAATCACAATGACATCCTCCTTACCTTCATGTAGAAAGTCTATGGCAAAGCTTTTGTTAATGCATTTGTATAAAAATTCACTATAAATTTCAAAGTAGGATGTGAGCCAATTTGTTTTCAATTTACTGTTGTGCGTCATTTGTGTAAATATGATAAGTGAAATTCAAAAATAAATAGGTAAGTTTTGTTATTGCCAAATCTTTGTTTTGTCAAAAGTTGTAACATTGTCAATGTTTCATCATTACAGTAATGTCATGTATTTACAAGTATACTAAACGGTCAATACGAAATATGCGGGTATATTAAGTGATACTTCCACGCATGCCAAGGCTGTTATCCTCGAGGTATCATGTTTCTTTTTTACGACGCCATTTTCTGCTGATTTCATTTCATCGCAGACATTTCGGTAACATTTTCACATATAAAAGACGGCTTCCGCACAATAGCATTACGTTATTCCATAACAATTAGGGCATATTATACGGATATTCCTGGGAAGACGGAGTACCCCATGGTAACGTGACGTCATTGGTCGAAAGCTGCTTGACAACTGCACGTTAAGGCAAAGAGAGACATGAAACATGACTACATGTTATTTTCCATGCCTTAACACATTGTTTCTCCTTTCTTATGTAGCGGCGTTCTAAAGCATTTTCAAGCCGTTCAGGCATCGAAAAAATGATGAAAATGAGGACATCGAAAGCTTCAAGGCAAGTTCTGTCAAAACAAGATCAATGAAATGGAAAATAAAGAAGGAGAAATATTATTAGAATACGTGTACCTATTGACACGTGTGGTGTGCGTGCGTGCGTATTGTGGGTGAGAGTGTGCGATCTCAATATCCCGTTTTGAAATAATTTTGGGAGGTCTCCTTTAAATTACTACATACAATGTTATAGCTGTTATGTGGCCAATACGTCAAAGAGACAAATGACCATTTGAATGTCTATTAATTAAGCAAAGTAGGCCTATTTAAAAAATGAGCATTTGATTTCAATTGGATTTAGCCCCTTACAAATCCCTTCAATTATTATTATATTGGTAGTAGTATTATCATTATTATTATTATCATCAACATCACCATCATCGTCAGTAAAATAAATATTAGGAGTAGTAAGTAGTAGAAGTAGAAGTAGTAGTAGTAGTAGTAGTAGTGTATATATATTGTTATCATGATTATTATCATCATCGTCGTCATCATGATCATCTTCGTCATCAGCATATTCATCATTACAGTTATCATCATTCATAATCATTATCAAATACATTCCTGCCACCTATTGAAGGGGTGCTACCATGAATATTTTAAAGGAAACACGTTAGTCTTTTTAAAAAGCTATTAAGAGAGTAAAATTACATCACGTAGAAACAAAAACAGGCTGGGTTCTTCGGTACTAGCAATAACATGAATTTTGAAGCCCGATTTTCATGCAATCGTATGCTCATTATTTGATAATTACTGCAGTAGATAACGTGGACATAATTATAGGTTCTACTTCCTGCGAACTGAGTCTTGTAATATGATGGATAAGAAATGTCTATATAACGTTGATATTTAAGGGATTACATGTGATCTATTGGATATGACAGATGGTTTATTACCCTGACCAAGAGTATGTAATGCATGGAAGATATCGTTGTAACAGTTACTTAAAATGGCGGTTGATTATTTTACCGAGAGCGCGGAGATGTTATCATATATTCAAATATCAGAGTACGCCATTTCGTTGTACATTTTATCGCTCGTGCAAGATTATTCAGATTTCAATCAGCGGTAACCAATATTTAGAAGAAAAAAACTTGTTTTAAATATGAGAAAGGTTGAAATATAATACTAAAAACACCTACCGTACGTCTCTGGTATTTTCCCTAGAACTAGATTTGGATAAATACATGTGTACGTTAATTCTCTTAGAAGCAAATTTATCGAGAAATGTTTCCGACTCGAGCATTGTACGAACGCATGCCATTTTGTTTTAAATAATGACTTATGAAAATATTTCTTGCTATAATACAAAAAATAGTCAATTTCATTTCAATTGTTATATTTAGAAATACTACTTCATATTTTATTTCAGTTTTGTTTATTATCAGCATATCTTTACGGGGTAAAAAAGGAATAAAAACAATTTTAGTACACCTTTTATACAAACAGAAAAGACAAATAGAAACGATTCGCGGAAGTTTGGTGGTGGTATGACGGGAAACCTCATGGCTGCGAAATGTGTATTTAAGTATGTTGTGTAACTCTGAATACAAATGCTTTTGGTTCTTTTTTTAAATTTCCTTCGTCTTAATTGTAGATTTCGCCTCCTTGAGGTCTTCAGTGCATCATAAGAAAAAAAGAAAAAGGAACAAAAAAAAAAAAACCCAAAAAGCATTCACTTACGGGATCGCGAGAGACTTTCACGAAGTTAAAGGTATTACAAAGTTTTGGTATGGGGTCATGAATTTGGTTCAAATTAACATATTGGTAGCATATGCGTTCTAACAATATACATTGATCGTTGTCGCGGTTGAAATCGAGTCTTAAGTTATGAAATTATAAATAATAAACTCTTTATGTTGTATAGCTCCCTCTCAAGGTCAATATATTAATTTAGCTATGAAACAATGTTTCTTGACTAAAATCGGCCGATTAGCTATTCCCGTTTGGAAATTATATATCACAACTACATATTCTGAGATTTTCATGGTCGCAGCTACCATTGTACGGCCATAGGCGCTATTTGAAATTTATCAAAATTTACCGGGAGCACCGGTAAATTTTTATATTCCATTTTTCTCGAAAACAGAAGTGTTTGAGGGGCTAATTTTTTTAGTGCTTATAATACATCCACAGAGGCATCCAAATATATCAAAATTGTAAAGATTCACTATCCACCCAATTTTCAAAATCTCCCAAAACTTTGTATTACCTTTAAGGGCAATCGGTGTTACCTATTGTGGTGTCTATAGGAATCATATTCGGAT